>CM035130.1:51731013-51912433 GCA_020205605.1 Panax ginseng
AATATGTGGACGACCTGAACCACATTATTGAATTAGAACTAGACGAGATAGCAGAAGATTTAACATATGAGGAGATACGTGTTAAAATCTTGGATAAGAAGGATATATTCGACACTCAAAGGTTATACCTCAAGAGTTAGAATTTGAAATAAAGTCAAGGTATCCTCACCTCGTCGGCATACCAGGTACGCACGTCATCATACCAATCAATTGTCTGTCAGTGCACTACGGCCAAAGACATTCAACTGTTAACTAATGGTCATGATCTTGCCAATCACATCATCGAATTATCCATGCACTACGGGCCAAGGATATTCATTATTATCACCAGTGGTCATACACATGTCCATCTTTGCACTACGGGCCAAAGCTATCAATCAACAGTTCGTCTTTGCATGTAAGCCAAAGATATACAACTGTAAAACCAATAATCAACATTCCATCTTTGCACGTAAGCTAAAGATATACAACTGTAAAACCAATAATCAACAGTCCATCTTTGCACGTAAGCCAAAGATGACTTTCATCACAATATAAGCATGAGGATGATGACAATGATATAAACATTAATCAAACGAAATCAAGGATAAATATTAAAGACTTTAAATTTATCTAGAGTTTAAAAATATCCAAATTGTCAACATGATACTGCTTTGTGGAGTAAAATTCAAGAATAATATTCATGTACCAGAAATAATTTGGACAGAAAAGAGTTATATTTTTTGGGTGAATAGTACCCTGTGAATAGTACTTTGGGAATAGTACCTCATGAATAGTATCCCAGCATGAAAAGTGTCCCAAATACCCGAGTGAATAATACTAGAGTGAATAGTAATCGGGTGAATAGTAACCCGTGAATAGTACTGCAGCACGAAAAGTGCCCCGAATACCCGAGTGAATAATACTAGAGTGAATAGTAACCCGTGAAAAGTAACTCATGAATAGTACTCCAGCACGAAAAGTGCCCTGAATACCCAAATGAATAATACTAGAGTGAATAGTAATTGGGTGAATAGTAACCCGTGAATAGTAACTCGTGAATAGTACTCCAGCACGAAAAGTGCCCCGATTACCTGAGTGAATAATACTAGAGTGAATAGTAACCCCGACACAAAAAGGTAGAAATTCCACAATAAAATTCTTACCAATATTCTGACATAATGATATTAAAAGAAATAATATCATTTACGAAGAAATAATACCCCTTACAACTGTTGAACAAAAATAATATTCCTACGAATATTGAACGAAGATGATATTCCTTACAAATATTTAATGAATATAATATTCATACGAATACGAAAAATAACATCTCTTTAGAATATGAAATAAATAATACCCCTTGCCTTAGAAGAAAATTGGATACTGGAATAGTGAGGTAGCAGACTTCTCTTCTTCTTTCTCTCTATAATTTCTCTCTATAATAATTGCTCTTGTGAGACTTAGTGAATTGGTGAGAAATGAAGGAAGAACGAGCTTCTATTTATAGAAAAATATAGTTTCAATAATTGCACATTTTGGGGCTCGAAATATTACAGTATAATACCTTCCTCTTTTTCTTCCTTTTTAATTTAGTCCTGCAAGTATTATCAAACTTGCACCACCTCCCCTAATAGTAAATCATGTGAATCAATAGTAAATCATGTGACTCAATAGTTCTAAACATGTGAAAAAATTTATTATAGTATAGTACCTTCATCTATACCTCCATTTTTAGCTTAGTCATGCAAGTATTATCAATCTTGCACCAACTCCCCTAATAGTAAATGAATGTGAATCAATAGTGCACACATGTGAACACATAGTTATAATTATGTGAATTAATAGCAATTAATTGCTCATTTATCCGGTTAATTACCCGATTGGTCAATATAACCTCCAGACATCAATTATTATCGAAATAAATGTAGATTTCCACTAACACTAATAATTCCAACACAATAAGGAGAAATCCTTATCGGAAAGCCCCCTCTTTCCTGGGAACAACCTGGTTGTTAAATATTGTGAGTTATAATATTAATGATGAATAAGTTCGTGTTGATTAAGGATGAAATTAATAATTCTTGGGATAGCACTAAGCTTTGATATCCCTAAGCTTTGATACCAACTGTGACCTGCATCCCTTTACTTGGATAACACCTCACAATGATACCTATCAACTTGCCACCGTTACTCACGGCGTCCCCTACGAAAAGTCTGGATTCGGTGCATCCCACGACTTGGAAGCTTTGATACCATTAATCGTATTTCATCTTTAATCAACACGAACTTATTCATCATTAATATTATAACTCACAATGTTTAACAACCAGGTCATTCCCAGGAAAGAGGGGGCTTTTGATAAGGATTTCTCCTTATCGCACGCAATTAGGTGACCAAACCTCTCCTTGCGTAACTTCTAGACATTGTCAATATTGCAAATAATAATATGAATAACTTTTGTCGTCTAAATTATTAATTTAATAATATAACATATGATCTGAGATGATCTTTGTGATAATAATTGAATCAATAATATGAGAGATATGATGCAACAATTCATTGTAGTAATAATTGAGTATAAGCGAGTGACTTCTCACGTAAGCATCAATAATCAATACTGTGTGCTACTATGCAACCACACGTATTATTGTACTTTTACTACCGGGTAGTTCAACAGTTTTAACGGTAACATTCATGCCTTTATTTTTATAAAATGATAATTCTATCGTTTTCTAACTACGACAATACTTTTGTTGTGGGGTCCACCAATGATTGTGTCATCGTACGAATATTCCCTGTTTAAATGAATATTCCCCGACCAAACGAATATTATATAACCACTTGCTTACTTTGCAAAATTTATAAATATTATCCACAACTATAACATTATATCAAATCCACACCATAATATTCAAAAAAATATTTCAAAAAATTTAAATCTTTATTCTGAAAATTTGGGGTCTCACAAAACCTCTCCTTGATAGAACTTCTAGACATTGTCAATATTGCAAATAATAATATGAATAACTTTGTCGTCTCAATTATAGATTTAATAATATAACATATTATACAGATGATACTGTGACAATAATTGAATCAATAATGTGAGAGATATGATGCAACAATTACTATAGTAATAATTGAGTATAACTGAGTGACTTTTAACGTAAGCATCAATAATCAATACAGTGTGCTACTATGAAACCACGCGTATTATTGTACTTTTACTACCGGGTAAAACTTTCACCGTTATTTTTATAAAAAGATATTTCTGTCGTTTTCTAACTACGATAATACTTCCGCTGGGGGGTTCATCAATGATTGTGCTACCGTACGAATATTCTCCGACCAATCGAATATTCCCCGACACAACGAATATTTTATAAAAACATGCATACTTTGCAAAATTTTCACATATCACCCTTAACTTTAACCTTTTATCAATATAATCATTTACGAAATAAAATAATAATTATAAGAAAATTGAATACTTTCATTTCATAAAATTCGGCGTCTTACAATCTCCTCTCCTTATGAAAGTTTGCCCTCGAAATTTACGTACGTACCTGGTATTCGAAGAGATAGAATTATGACGCCCCCAAAACAGGTATACATCACCCATCTTAGGTCGCCAGATATATGGTACATAAATTAAATACAAACTTAATTATACAACTGTCGGGTAATATATGACAAAACATAGCTGAGAGTTTAAACAAGAATATTGCCTTCTTAGACAATATCCACTCTAAATGATTGTGCCGTCGTACGAATATTCCCTGTTAAAACGAATATTCCCCGACCAATCGAATATTATATAACAACTTGCATACTTTGCAAAATTTATAAATACTACCCACAACTATAACACTATCTCAAATCCACACCATAATATTCAAAAAAATATTTTGAGAAAATTAAATCTTTATTTATAAAATTTGGGGTCTTACAATCTCCCTTCCTTATGAAATTTTGCCCTCAAAATTTATGTACGTACCTGGTATGATGAGGATACCTTGACTTCATTTCAGATTCTAACTCTTGAGGTATAACCTTTGAGTGTCGAATGTGATCATTCTTATCCAAGATTTTAACATGTATCTCCTCATATGTTAAATCTTCTGCTATCTCATCTAGTTCTAATTTAATAATGTGGTTTGGGTCGTCCACATAATTACGTAACATCGATACGTGAAAAATGTTTTAAACACGCGACATGCTTAGTGATATGGCGAGTCTATAGGCCACAGTTCCTATTCGATCGAGGATTTCAAATGAGCCAATTAAATCGAGGGTTGAGATTTTCTCTCTTCGTTGATTCTTGCTTCTAGAATAACGCCCTCTTGAACCTTCTTCTTCGCATTCATCAGCTCTGAGTATGTAGCTTGCATGGCTTTAACTTTATCAATTAAAGTTGATTCTACTCGTATATTTGATATCACCACGTGAGTCCTTAGAGTCTTTAACTCTATCTTCATCATTTGTAAGTTATACGAAATGGGTTTTTGTGTTAACAACATCGCACCCATAAACGCATAGGATCTTCTACTCAACACGTCAGCTACCACATTCTCTCTTCCATAATGATATTGAATGGTACGATCGTAATCTTTAACAGTTAGAGCCAACGTCTTTGGCGCATTATACGTTTGTTTTAGGTGAAGAAATATTTGAGGGTTTTAGAAATGGGTTTTGTACTGGGGTCAATATAAAATTCGATTTCACGCTCTAGGGGTAGGCAAAGAAGTCTTCAAGAATACGTCAGGAAATTTATTAACAATAGAAATATCATTCAAAACTGTGACTCTTATCAAAGACTTGGATAGCACATGAAATGAAGGTTTCTACTAACGGAGTTTCAACCGATAAGTCAAAGTCTAATTTCTCCGGAGTCAAATTTAAACGTTGAGCGCAAGCAAGAGAGATAAAAGAATGGGTAGAACCAGTATCTAATAAGGTATAAACTTTGCAAGAATTTATAATTAACTAACCCGTGCTAACTTCGTTCGGGTTACTCGCTTTTTGAGAAGTCACAAAAAATTCTCCTTGAAACCACCGACTTTTTTTTTGTCCGTATCCGCCTTTGGTGCCACCGTCCCAGCTGGACTTGACTTTGGTGTATGACAAAATCAGGCTAGGTGACCTTGTTTTCAACAATTGTAACATGCTTTGGACTGCATCACGCAGTTTGGACTGATATGTCCCTCCCCTCCGCATTTGAACCATACAATTGGTGGTCGTTCTCCTTCCTTGAAAATGGGTGTTGGTGATGCTGTCTTTCCATCGTTGTTGAACCTTCTCTTCTTGAAATTTCCACTCTTATTATCTTGGCCATGATTACCACTGAAGTGGTTACCATTCTTGGCATGATAATTTCCCCCATGACGGTTATCATTGTTCCGATGGCCGTTGCCACCAGTACGATTATTATCATGTTGTTGGTCGTTGCCTTTTGGTTGTGCTGACTCATTAACGCGCTCCAATAACTGAGCCCTATTCACAATATCTGAATATTAACAAAGTTTTTGAGAAATGAGGTATTGATGTATATCGGGTTTCAAACCTTTTAGAAACATTTGCGTCATTCGCTCCTCATTATCGACCAAATGGGATGCAAACCGGGATAACTCCAAAAATTTAGCCTCGTATTGCGACACGGTCATATTGTTTTGCTCCAACTTGATAAACTCCACCTCCTTCTTGTGACGAATACTTTCGGGAAAGTACTTGTCGTTGAACAGCTCTTGGAACTTCTCCCAAGACATCTTGAGTGCGTCAGGCTGGGTATGTTTTACAGATTCCCACCAGTAATCTACCTCTTCACGCAACATAAAGGTGGAAAAGGGAACCTTTTGCTCCTCGGAGCATCCCAAGACATCAAATATCTTGGTGATCTGCTTTAACCACATCTCCGCTTTAAGTGGTTCTAGCTTTTCCAAAAACTTTGGTGGTCCCAGCTCCTTGAACTGCTTAGCGGTGACCGACCGTGGGTTGCCATTATTTCCACCTATATTTTGAACAGGAGTCTCTCTTACCTGATGTTACATGAATTGCATAAAGCCTCTAAACATCCCATCGTTCATCATTTGATCGGTGTTGTTTTTTACCTGATGATTATTATCTTCCTGTTGCATATTATCCTGGGTATTGATCGTTGGTGACTCAACGGTCTAATGTACTTCATTGTTGATCTCAACATTTTTAGATGCCATTTTTAAACACAGTCACAAAACAAGGGTTAATTAACAAATTGCATATTATCCCTATACTCTGACCGACCAATTAAATACCAAATAAACTTAAGTAGGTCATACTAGCGAAGGAATTCCTCGTCTCTCCCCTCCTAGTTCTTGTCTCACATCTCAGCCAGGGATCATATCCCTAAGCTTTGATACCAATTGTGACGCCCCCAAAACAGGTATACATCACCCATCTTGGGTCGTCAGATATATGGTACATAAATCAAATACAAACTTAATTATACAACTGTCAGGTAATATACGACAAAACATAGCGAAGAGTTTAAACAAGAATATTTCCTTCTTAGACAATATCCACTCTCAATGGAGTCCTCAATACAATTATTATCACACTATTTCACATAATAGTGAGGACTACTAAAACAACCATATGGACCGTCAATCCGTTCCCCGACTCGTCCCAGCTATATTCTCATTTCCTAGAGAGAACAGTGAAAGAAAGGGTGAGCTTAACTAGCCCAGTAAGAAATATTATGACTAAGATAATGCAGAATAAATTATGCTTATCCTTTAACAGTATAATAACTGATAGAATACAATAGACAACAAGTTTTAGATCAACAACTACAGCGGAATAAGCAGTCCATTAGAAGAGTCAAGTAGAGCATCATTCGTCAATGAGAACTTTTACCACATCATTCGTCACATTAAAGTCATGATTATACCGAATAATCCCTGGTCATAATCATACCAAGTCCATCTATGTATGTAAGCCAAATATGACTTTAATCACAATATAAGCATGAGGATGATGACAATTACATAATAATTCAATAAAACAAGTTCAAGGATAAATATTAAAGATTTATAATTTAATTTATCCAGAAATCAATAACGTCCAAATTGTCAACATGATTCTGCTTTGTAGAGTAAAATTCGAGAATAATATTCACGTACCAAAAATAATTTGGACAGAAAAGAATCAATTTTTCGTCATGAATAGTACTTCGGGAATAGTGCCTCGTGAATAGTATCTCGACATGAAAAGTACCCCAAATACCTGAGTGAATAATATTCGGGTGAATAGTAATTTGGGTTAATAGTAACCTGTGAATAGTAACTCGTGAATAGTACTCTGGCATGAAAAGTGCCCCGAATACCCGAGTGAATAATAGTAGAGTGAATAGTAACCGGGTGAATAGTAACCCATGAATAGTAACTGGTAACAGAAAAATACCAAATAAAATGATATTTCATAACGAGTACA
This sequence comes from Panax ginseng, assembly GCA_020205605.1. NCBI lineage: Eukaryota > Viridiplantae > Streptophyta > Magnoliopsida > Apiales > Araliaceae > Panax > Panax ginseng. The sequence continues at coordinate 51,738,463 of CM035130.1, forward strand.
AAAGAAATGATATCTCATACGAGTATAATAGAATATACGAAACTGCAAATGAATTTTCATCTGCCATGCGGTAATTCACGTAGACAGATCATTTCCACAATTTAATAAAGAATGAATACGAAGGATCATTCACCATGCATGTGGTAATCCACACAGACAGGTTATTCAAATAGAATAATAAAGAATGGAATAACAGAAGAATTCACCATGCATGCGATAGACCGCACAGAAAGGTTATTCCAACAGAATAATAAAGAATGGAACTGTGTCATGCAGAATCCGCATGCATGAGGATATTCCAAATGAATAATAAAGAACGGAACAAGGTCATGTGTAATATGCATAGAAGCGAGGATATTCCAACGAATAATAAAGAATAGAACCGGTCAGCGTAATCCGCATGCAGATGTGATATATTCCAAAAGAAAAATAAAGAATGGAATAACAGAAGAATTTCACCATGTATGCGGTACTTTGCATAGACAGGTTATTCCAACATAATAATAAAGAATGGAATAACAGATGAATTTCACCATGTATGCGGTACTTCGCATGGACAGGTTATTCTAACATAATAATAAAGAATGGAATAACAAAATCTCTCTTCATGAATACGAAAGAACTAATACCCCTTACCTCAAAAGAAGACTGGATACTGGAATAGTGAGGTAGCAGACTTCTCTTCTTCTTTCTATCTATAATTTCTCTCTATAATAATTGCTTTATAGCTTTAGTGAATTGGTTAGAAAAGAAAGAAGAATGAGCTTCTATTTATAGGAAAATATAGTTTCGATAATTGCACGTTTTGGGGCTTGAAATATTATAGAATAATACCTTCCTCTTTTCCTTCATTTTTAATTTAGTCCTACAAGTATTATTAAACTTGCACCACCTCCGCTAATAGTAAATCATGTGAATCAATAGTTCTAGACATCTGAAAATATGAATTACAGTATAGTACCCCCATCTATACCTCCATTTTTAACTTATTCATGCAAGTATTATCAATCGTGCACCAACTCCCCTAATAGTAAATGAATGTGAATCAATAGTACACACATGTGAACAAATAGTTATAATCATATGAATCAATAGCAATTAATTGGTCATTTATACGGTTAATTACTCGATTGGTCAATATAACCTCCAGACATCAATTATTATCGAAATAAATGTCGATTTTCACTAACACTAATAATTCCAACACAATGAAACTATCAATTTCATCTTTAATCAACACGAAATTATTCATTATTAATAATATAACTCTCAATATTTAACAACCAGATCATTTCCAAGAAAGAGGGGCTTTTCAATAAGGATTTCTTCTTATTGGCACGCAATTAGGTGACCAAACCTCTCCTTGACAGAACTTCTAGACATTGTCAATATTGAAAATAATAATATGAATAACTTTGTCGTCTCAATTATTGATTTAATAATATAACATATTATACAAATGATGTTGTGATAATAATTGAATCAATAATATGAGAGATATGATGCCGCAATTACTGTAGCAATAATTGAGTATAACTGAGTGACTTCTTATGTAAGCATCAATACTCAATATCGTGTGCTACTATGTAACCACACGTATTAATGTACTTTTACTACCGGGTAGTTCAACAGTTTTAACGGTAACACTTTCGCCGTTATTTTTATAAAATAATAATTCTGTCATTTTCTAACTATGACAATACTTCCGTTGTGGGGTCCACCAATGATTGTTCCGTCGTACAAATATTCCCTATTAAAACGAATATTACCCGACCAATCGAATATTATATAACAACTTGCATACTTTGCAAAATTTATAAATACTACCCACAACTATAACACTATCTCAAATCCACACCATAATATTCAAAAAAATATTTCGAGAAAATTAAATCTTTATTCATAAAATTTGGGGTCTTACAAGAATATCTTGCTTTCTTTTTGAATTGTACCTTTTCGGTTATTTCCTCTATATCATGATTTTCCCATTGCTCATCTGCTGTATTTCAGATATCATTATGAATGACTTTAATCGACATTTATTTCGATAATAAATAAATGTCGATGCACCGAAGTTGGTATCAAAGCTTAGGGATATGATCCCTAGCTGAGATGTGAGACAAGAACTAGGAGGGAGAGACGGGGAATTCCTTCGCTAGTATGACCTACCTAAGTTTACTTGTTATTTAATTGGTCGGTCAGAGTATAGGGATAATATGTGGCATGTCAATTAACCCTTATTTTGAAACTATATTATAGAATTATATCTGAAATACAGTGTGACACCCCCAAACCCAGGTACTTCATTCCCACAGGATTTTGGTGATCACTTAATCAAACATTCATATCTAACTACCCAATCACAATAAATCTGGATAAATAAAACCTTCCCCATTAAAGGGTTATATAATAAAATCTCCCAGGTTGTCTAACCTTTAAAAACAATCATTCAAATGCAAAATTAAAATTATTATATAACATCATTATTAAGAAGTCTAAGATCATCACAATAGATAAAAGTACAAATCAGCATCACTTGTACAATTTTTCCTTTCCTTTGCTAGTTGAAGGTTCATCTACCTTCTCCACTTTAGTTGCAATGAGTTTATAAATATGCAAGAGTGAGCACAACAATTGCTCACTGGATAAAATAATGAATCAACAGAAGAATAACAATAATAACTGCCAATAAGTAGGCTCATCAAAACTAGATAGTATTCTAACAATGATAATCAGGATCTGAAATCCAAAATATGAAATAAACATAACCGAGGGTCATAAGACCATGAACTATGTCCATAGTTGCGAGTAATCTTTCAACTCCAACTTTAACAGTCATAAGACTATAAGGACTCCTCGTACTTAGGGGGATCAGCCCTTCGTACCATGTATTGTGCACAAACATTTAACGCTACGCGTAAGTTACCCCCTAATAATAGGGTTGTTTATCTCAGTATTTAGAATACATGTCCGCACCAAAGAGAGTTTGGTTTGGATAAGCTTTCAAGGGTAATTTGAAGTTCAACGATCATCAACTAGAGGACTAGTTGAATTAATAATAATAACATCATATTATAGAATACTCGTAATTGAATCGTCATGGTAAATTAAAATCATGCTTTAGGAATAATCTAATAGCATACAACTTGAATAACTATAACACACCTTGCTTGAACAATATTAAGCTAAGGTTATTTAGAATTGAATACTAAGCGTGCATGACAATATGAACGATAAACTATTCAAATATATTCGGGCATGCTAAACAACAAGTTAAATACAAGAATAACTTGTTCAATATCAAAAACAAAGTTTAGAAACCTTGCATTATTATATTGGAAACAATAATTGATTCAACAATAAAATAGATTAGAGAACTTGCATTATTTATAAGGTAATCGAATTGGAAACCATAATTAGTTCAACAAGATAAAGGATTAGAAAACTTGCCTTGCTCGTGGGCTAAACCAAACAATTCAAGCCACAATATCCTATAAACATATGTCATCATGACATAATTAGTCATTACCACCTTACGAACATAACTAAGTACGTTCATCATGTAAAAATTGGATTTTTAATCACATAATCAAGTTATACACAAGTTAATCGTTAATAATATACTTATTCATAGTATAAAAATACTAAAATCAATATTTTACAGTCCTACTATCATCAAATAACAATTCCTTAAAATTTTGAGTACAAAAAGTAAACTGTCAGACCATTCTCGCTAACTTTCGCGATCTTTGGCGCCATAGTGTATCTTTGAAAGTGCGGCAACAGTAATCTTGAGAGATGGCGATCTTGTGTGAGAATAAAGCTACAAGCCTTGTACATGGCATGTAAATCGGTTTTCATAGCCGAAAAATGAATCATTGGTTAGCAGGCATAGCATGCCAAGCTGCAGATTTTGATCGACAACAACCAGCAAAGATAAGAAAAAGCCAATTTTGGCCTACAAGCTCGTTTCTAACAGTTTAATTCACATGTAATTCATACAAAGACTTCATGTAAACATAATTCAAGAACTCCTAACATGATTCTACCCATACAACAACATAAACAATAAATTTAAAACATCCAATTTCACTATTTTTGATAAAAACTCACTTTTTGATGTGTTTAATGAAAATCAACACTGTATTTTTGTTTTTCAACCAAAACAGTTAATTCAAAGCATCTTTATCAATATTTATACATACTCTATCAATTTAAATAGACAATTTATCAACTACACAACTAATTAGCCCTCAATTTCACCTTTAAATTAACCCATATTCATTCACATAAACTCTCTGTAAAATATTTTTCTTCACAAACCACATTCATAACATCAATTCATTGACTATAAGCATATATAACCTATAAAAATAGTTTTACAATCACTAGTTGATCATATAAATACACATACAATTAACAATTTATCCTATCACAAGAATTTTACAGAGAAATAGGAGAAGAGAAAACTAAAACTTTTAAAACTTAAAAAAAGGGTAGGAGAATACCTTGATTGTAGAAGATGATTGCTATCCCTTTTGATTATCAAACTTCTTTTCTCCAATTCTTTTCTCAAATTCTCTAGCCTTTCTTCCTCTCTTCTTTTTTCTCTCACTTTTCTTCTTCTCTTCTTCTTCTTCCTCTGAGTCTTTCTTTTCTTCCTAACTCTATCTAGCGTACTAACAAATAACGCATAATATAATATGTACTAATTATATAACATAAATATTAATATAACTGATATCAGTTATAATAGATTTGAAAATCAAAAGCCATAAGGCTTGTTTGGTTAACTAACTAAAAATAACCCATTAACCCTTACACCTTGTTTGGTAAAGAACAATTAGATTAAAGACCTAATAGGCATTAGGCCATATTTGGAAAAACTAAATTAAAACTCCTTTAAGTTATTTTAATAACTACTTTATAAAAGGTTATTTGTCACACTTTATAACCATTTATTAAATCACTACATTACATAAACCAATACCACAAAATTATAATTACAAATTCAAATAAAAGGATAATAATTCAATTAATCAAAACTTTCCAACTTAATAATTAAATTAAATTAGAATAAAATAATTAATTTCCTTGATTATTTATTTAACAAATAATTAACCAAATCGAATCAAATTTGAACAATTAAAAATTCAACCATAAACACATTCATTAAATATTTATCTAATTCAACAAATATTTAATATAACAATTAAAATTCTGGAATGTTACATACAGGAGATGAGAAATAGGAAAATAATGATACAAAGGAAATAACCGAGAAGGTACAATCTGAAAAGAAAGCAATTCACTAAAGCTATAGAGCAATTATTATAGAGAGAAATTATAGAGAGAAAGAAGAAGAGAAGTCTGCTACATCACTATTCCAGTATTCAGTCTTCTATTGAGGTAAGGGGTATTATTTCTTTCGTATTCATGAAGAGAGCTTCTGTTATTCCATTCTTTATTATTATGTTGGAATAACCTGTCTATGTGAAGTACCGCATACATGATGAAATTCTTTTGTTATTCCATTCTTTATTATTATGTTGGAATAACAGGTCTATGTGAAGTACTGCATACATGGTGAAATTCTTCTATTATTCCATTCTTTATTATTATGTTGGAATAACCTGTCTATGCGAAATACCTCATACATGGTGAAATTCTTTTGTTATTCCATTCTTTATATTCTGTTGGAATATTCTGTCGGTGCGGATTACACATGACCAGGTTCCATTAACTGCCTTTGGCAAATAATCGTATTTTCACATGTTTAGAACTATTGATTCACATGATTTACTATTAGGGGAGATGGTGCAAGTTTGATAATACTTGCAGGACTAAATTAAAAATGAAGAAAAAGAGGAAGGTATCATACTATAATATTTTGAGCCCCAAAATATGCAATTATCGAAACTGTATTTTCCTATAAATAGAAGCTCATTCCTTCATTATTTTTCACCAATTCACTAAAGCTATAGAGCAATTATTATAGAGAGAAATTATAGAGAGAAAAAAGAAGAGAAGTCTGCTACCTCACAATTCCAGTATCCAGTTTTCTTCTAAGGTAAGGGATATTATTATTATAGTAAGGGGTATTATTTTTTTCGTATTCATGAAGAAAGCTTCTGTTATTCCATTCTTTATTATTATGTTAGAATAACCTATCTATGGCAAATCGCATACATGGTAAAATTCTTTCATTATTCCATTCTTTATTATTACATTGGAATATCCCGTCTCAGGCGGATTACGCATGACCTGGTTCCATTCTTTATTATTCTATTGGAATATCCTGTCTGTGCGTATGACGCATGACCTGGTTCTGTTCTTTATTATTCTGTTGGAATATCCTGTCTGTGCGGATTACACATGACCTATTTCCATTATTTATTATTCTGTTGGAATAGCCTATCTGTACGGTCCATCGCATGCATGGTGAATTCTTCTATTATTCCATTCTTTATTATTCTGTTGGAATAACCTGTCTATGTGGATTACCACTTGCATGGTGAATGATCCTTCGTATTCATTCTTTATTAAATTGTGGAAATGATCTGTCTACGTGGATTACCGCATGGCGAATGAAAATCCATTTGCAGTTTCGTATATTCTATTATACTCGTATTAGATATCATTTCTTTTGTAATCGTCATGAAATATCATTTTATTTGGTATTTTTATGTGACAAGTTACTATTGACGGGTTACTATTCACCTGGTTACTATTCACTCTAGTATTATTCACTCGGGTATTAGGGGCACTTTTCATGTCGGAGTACTATTCACGAGTTACTATTCACCTAAATTACTATTCACCCGAATATTATTCACTCGGGTATTTGAGGTACTTTTCATACCAGGGTACTATTCACGAGGTACTATTCCCGAAGTACTATTCATGGGATATTATTCATGGGGTACTATTTAACTGAAAAATATATTTCTTTTCTGTCCAAATTATTTTTGGTACATGAATATTATTCTTTAATTTTAATCCACAAAGCAGTATCATGTTGACAATTTGGACGTTATTGATTTCTGGATAAATTAAATTATAAATCTTTAAAATTTATCCTTGAACTTGTTTTATTGAATTATTATGTTATTGTCATCATCCTCATGCTTATATTGTGATTAAAGTCATCTTTGGCTTACATGCATAGATGGACTTCGTATGATTATGACCAAGGATTATTCGGTATAATCATGATCGTAATGTGACGAATGATGTGGTAAAAGTCGTCATTGGCCTGTAGTTCATTGATGGACAGTTGTTGGTATGATTATAACCAGGGATTATTCAGTATAATCATGACTATTGATGATTACATGAATATCCTTGGCCGTGGTGCATGAATGATGTGGTTTATTGATTAAGCTGAGTCTCAGCGATAAAGTAGATGAAAATCTTTTTTAAATCATAGAAGATAGTAGATTTTATCGAATTATCCATGCACTACGGGCCAAGGATATTCGTTAGTATCACCAGTGGTCATGATCATGTCATACACCTGTCCATCTTTGCACTACGGGCCAAAGCTTTCAACCAACAGTTTATCTTTGCACGTAAGCCAAAGATATAGAATTGTAAAATCAATAATCAACAGTCCATCTATGCACGTAAGCCAAAGATGACTTTCATCGCAATATAAGCATGAGGATGATGACGATGATTTAAGAATTAATCAAACGATGTCAAGGATAAATATTAAAGACTTTAAATTTATCCAGAGTTTAAAAATATCCAAATTGTCAACATGATACTGCTTTGTGGAGTAAAATTCAAGAATAATATTCATGTACCAAAAATAATTTGGACAGAAAAGAAATATATTTTTTGAGTGAATAGTACCCCGTGAATAGTAACTCGTGAATAGTATCCTGGCAAGAAAAGTACCCCAAATACCCAAGTGAATAATATTTGGGTGAATAGTAATTTGGATGAATAGTAAACCGTGAATAGTAACTCATGAATAGTACTCCGACACGAAAAGTGTCCCGAATACCCGAGTGAATAATACTAGAGTGAATAGTAACTGGGTGAATAGTAACCTGTGAATAGTAACTCGTAAAAAAAATACCAAAGAAAATGATATTCCATGACGAGTACAAAAGAAATGATATCTCATACGAGTATAATAGAATATACGAAACTGCAAATGGATTTTCACCCGCAATGCGGTAATCCACGTAAATAGATCATTTCCACAATTTAATAAAGAATGAATACGAAGGATCATTCACCATGCATGCGGTAATCCACATAGACATGTTATTCCGACAGGATAAGAAAGAATGGAATAATGTAAGAATTCACCGGGCATGCGATAGACCGCATGCCGATGAGTTATTCTAATAGAATAATAAATAATGGAACTGTCATGCATGTAATACGCATGTACGTGATATTCCCAATGTAATAATAAAGAATGGAATAACAAATGAAATTCACGGGCATTCGATAGAACGCATGCATAAAAGTTATTCCAATAGAATAATAAAGAATGGAATAACAGAAGAATTTCACCATGTATGCGGTACTTCGCATAGACAGGTTATTCCAACATAATAATAAAGAATGGAATAACAACACTTACGAGTATTGAAAGAAAATAACTTTCTTCATGAATATTTGAAAGCAAGGTATTCTCATCTATTCGAACTACCAGGTACGTAAATTTCGAGGACAAAATTTTATAAGGAGGGGACATTGTAAGACCCCAAATTTTATAAAATAAAAGTATTCAATTTTTCTATTTTGGTAAATAGTTAAATTGATAAAAGTTTAATGTTAAGGGTGATATGTGAAAATTTTTCAAAGTAAGCAAGTTGTCATAAAATACCCGGTAGTAAAAGTACAGTAATATGCGTGGTTGCATAGTAGCACACGGTATTGATTATTGATGCTTATGTGAGAAGTCACTCAGTTATACTCAATTATTGCTACAGTAATTGCTACATCATATCTCTCATATTATTGATTCAATTATTGTCACAGTATCATCTGCATAATATATATTATTAAATAAATAATTGAGACGACAAAGTTATTCATAATATTAAATACAATATTGACAATGTCTAGAAGTTCTGTCAAGGAAAGGTTTGGTCACCTAATTGCGCGCCAATAAGGAGAAATCCTTATCGAAAAGCCTCCTCTTTCCTGGGAACGACCTGGTTGTTAAATATTATGAGTTATAATATTAATGATGAATAAGTTCATGTTGATTAAAGATAAAATTGATAGTTCCATTGTGTTAGAATTATTAGTGTTAGTGGAAATCGACATATATTTTGATAATAATTGATGTCTGGAGGTTATATTGACCAATCGGATAATTAAGCGAATAAATGAGCAATTAATTGCTATTAATTCACATGCTTATAACTATGTGTTCACATGTGTGTACTATTGATTCACATTCTTGTACTATTAGGGGAGGTGGTGCAAGATTGATAATACTTGCATGACTAAGTTAAAAATGGAGGTATAGTTGAAGGTACTATACTGTAATTCATATTTTCACATGATTATAACTATTTATTCACATGATTGAATTATTGATTCACATTATTTACTATTAGGGGAGGTGGTGCAAGTTTGATAATACTTGCAGGACTAAATTAAAAATGAAGAAAAAGAGGAAGGTATTATACTGTAATATTTTGAGCCCCAAAATGTGCAATTATCGAAACTATATTTTCCTATAAATAGAAGCTCATTATTCCTTCATTTCTCACCATTTCACTAAAGCTATAAAGCAATTATTATAGAGAGAAATTATAGAGAGAAAGAAGAAGAGAAGTTTGCTACCTCACTATTCCAGTATCCAGTCTTCTTTTGAGGTAAGGGGTATTATTTTCTTTCGTATTCATGAAGAGAGCTATTATTATTCCATTCCTTATTATTCTGTTGGAATAACCTGTATATGCAGACTACCGTATACATGGTGAAATTTTTCTGTTATTCCATTCTTTATTATTATGTTGGAATAACCTGTCTATGTGAAGTACCGCATACACGGTGAAATTCTTCTGTTATTCCATTCTTTATTATTCTGTTGGAATAACCTGCCTGTGCGGTCTATCGCATGCCTGGTGAATTCTGTTGTTAATCCATTCTTTATTATTCTGTTAGAATATCCTGTATGTGCGGATTACGCATGACCTGGTTCCGTTCTTTATTATTCTGTTGGAATATCCTGTCTGTGTGTATTACGCATGACCTGGTTCCATTTTTTTATTATTACATTGGAATAACCGCATGCATGCTTGGTCTATCTCATGCACTGGTGAATTCTTACGTTATTCCATTCTTTATTATTACATTGGAATAACTTGTCTATGTGGATTTATTGCATGCATGGTGAATGACCTTTCGTATTCATTCTTTATTAAATTGTGGAAATGATTTGTCTATGTGGATTATCACATGGCGGGTGAAAATCCATTTGCAGTTTTGTATATTCTATTATACCCTTATGAGATATCATTTCTTTTGTACTCGTCATGGAATATCATTTTCTTTGGTTTTTTTTTACAAGTTACTATTCACGAGTTACTATTCACCCAATTACTATTCACTCTAGTATTATTCACTCGGGTATTCGGGGCACTTTTCATGCCAGAGTACTATTCACAAGTTATTATTCACGGGTTGCTATTCACTCAATTACTATTCATTCTAGTATCATTCACTCGGGTATTCGGGACACTTTTCGTGTCAGAGTACTATTCATGAGTTATTATTCACAAGTTATTATTCACCCAAATTACTATTCACCTGAATATTATTCACTCGAGTATTTGGGGTACTTTTTATGTCGGGGTACTATTCACGAGGTACTAATCACGAGGTACTATTCACTTGGGTACTATTTACGAAAAAATATTTCTTTTACATTCAAATTTATTTTGGTACATGAATATTATTCTTGAATTTTACTCTACAAAGCAAAAGTATCATGTTGACAATTTGGACGTTATTGATTTCTGGATAAATTAAATTATAAATCTTTAAAATTTATCCTTGAACTTGTTTTATTGAATTATTATGTCATTGTCATCATCCTCATGCTTATATTGTGATTAAAGTCATCTTTGGCTTACGCGTATGCATATGGATGGACTTGGTATGATTATGACCGAGGATTATTCGGTATAATCATGACCGTAATGTGACGAATGATGTGGTAAAAGTCCTCATTAGCCTGTAGTTCATTGATGGTTATTGAGATTAGCAATGAAGCACATGAGACCGTTGAGTCACCAACGATCAATACCAAGGATAATATGGGATGTTCAGAGGCTTTATGCAATTCATGCAACATCAGGTAAGAGAGACTCCTGTTCATAATACAGGTGGAAACACTGGCAACTCTCGGGTGGTCACTGTTAAGCAGTTCAAGGAGCTGGGACCGCCGGAGTTTTTGGGAAAGCCAGAACCACTTAAGGCGGAGACGTGGTTAAAGTAGATCACCAAGATATTTGATGTCTTGGGATGCTCCGAGGAGCAAAAGGTTCCGTTTGCCACCTTTATGTTGCGAGCAGAGGCAAATTACTGGTGAGAATCTGTAAAGCGTACTCAACCTTCCGCACTGAAGATGTCTTGGAAGAAGTTCCAAGAACAATTCAATGACAAGTACTTTCCTAAAAGTATTCATCACATGAAGGAGATGGACTTTATCAAGTTGGTATCAAAGCTTAGGGATATGATCCCTGGCTGAGATGTGAGACAAGAACTAGGAGGGGAGAGACAGGGAATTTCTTCGCTAGTATGACATACCTAAGTCACTCAGTTAGACTCAATTATTGCTACAGTAATTGCTGCATCATATCTCTCATATTATTGATTCAATTATTGTCACAGTATAATCTGCATTATATGATATGTTATTAAATCAATAATTGAGACGACAAAGTTATTTATATTATTAAATTGAAATATTTACAATGTCTAGAAGTTCTGTCAAGGAGAGGTTTGGTCATCTAATTGTGCGCCAATAAGGAGAAATCTTTATCGGAAAGCCCCCTCTTTCTTGGGAACGACCTGGTTGTTAAATATTGTGAGTTATAATATTAATGATGAATAAATTCGTGTTGATTAAAGATGAAACTGATAGTTCCATTGTGTGGGAATTATTAGTGTTAGTAGAAATCGATATTTATTTCGATAATAATTGATGTGTGGAGGTTATATTGTTCACTCGGGTATTTGGGACACTTTTCGTGTTGGAGTACTATTCACGAATTACTATTCACGGGTTTTTATTCACCCAAATTACTATTCACTCTAGTATTGTTCACTCGGGTATTTGGGACACTTTTTGTGTCGGAGTACTATTCCCGAAGTACTATTCACGGGATACTATTCACCCGAAAAATATATTTCTTTTCGGTCCAAATCATTTTTGGATACAATATTATTTCATGAGGAGATGTGCTAATTTTTCAGACCGTTGATTGAAATTATAATAGTAAATCAATATGGATCGTTGGTTTAAAGTTTTAATAGTAAATCAATATGGATCGCTGGTTTAAAGTTTTAATAGTGAATCAGTATGGACCGTTGCTTTAAGTTTTAATAGCAAATCAATATGGACCGTCTGTTTAAAAGTAAATCAATCTGGACAGTTCATGAATTAGTTACTATTCAGTCCATTCTCCTATAAATAGAAGCTCATTCCTTCATTATTTCTTACGAATTCACTGAAACTCTAGAGAGAGAAACTATAGAGAGAAAGAAGAAAAGTATTCTGCTACTTCACTACTCATATATCCAGTTTCTTCTAAGGTAAGGGATATTATTTGTTGTACTCATAAGGGGTATTATTCTTTTATATTCGTGAAGAGAGTTATTTTCTTTCAATACTCGTAAGGGTTGTTATTCCATTCTTTATTATTATGTTGGAATAATCTGTCTATGTGAAGTACCGCATACATGATGAAATTCTTCTGTTATTCCATTCTTTATTATTCTGTTGGAACATCCTGTCGGTGCATTTACGCATGACCTAGTTCCGTTATTTATTATTACATTGGAATATCACATCATATGCGTTACGCATGACACGGTTCCGTTATTTATTATTACGTTGGAATATCACATGCGTGCGTTTACGCATGACCTGGTTCCGTTATTTATTATTCTATTGGAATATCCTGTCTGTGCATTTACGCATGACCTGGTTCCATTATTTATTATTCCGTTGAAATAACTTGTCTGTGCGGCCTATCGCATGCCTGGTGATTTCTTTTGTTATTCCATTCCTTATTATACTAAATTGGTTAAAGTTTTGGCTTTCATACTCCATGAAATTAGTGGAATATCCTTGATATTTGCGCTTCATCCAATATCTTTTCATGGAAATATTCCTATGAGCATTCTTAAATTTTACTCCACAAAGAAGTATCATGTTGACAATTTGGACGTTATTGGTTCCTGAATAAATTTATTCTTGAACTTGTTTTATTGAATTATTATGTCATTGTCATCATCCTCATGCTTATATTGTGATGAAAGTCATCTTTGGCTTACGTGCATAGATGGACTTGGTATGATTATGACCAGGGATTATTCGGTATAATCATGACCTGTAATGTTATAAATGATGTGGTAAAAGCCCTCAGTGGCCTGTAGTGCATTGATGGACAGTTTTTGGTATGATTATGACCAGAGATTATTCGGTATAGTCATGACCATTGATGATTTAATGAATATCCTTGGCCCGTAGTGCAGGGATGACTCGATGATGTGGTTTATTTTTTAAGCTGAGTCTCAGCGATAAAAATTGATGAAAATATTTTAAATCATAGAAGATAGTAGATATCATGCTCTACTTGACTCTTCTAATGGATTGCTTGTTCCGCTGCAATTAAACTTGATGTCTATTGTATTTTATCAGTTTAACATTGTTGAAGACTAATGATAATTTATTCTGCATTATCTTAGTCATAATATTTTTTACTAGGCTAGTTGAGCTCACCCTTTCTTTCATTGTTCTCTTCAGGAAATGAGAACGTAGCGGGTACTAGTCGGAGAATGGAGTGACGGTCCAGATGATAGCATTAGTAGTCCTCACTATTCTGTTAAATACTGTGACAATAAATGTATTGAGGACCCTATTGAGTTTGGATATTGTCTAGATGACAATATTCTTATTAAAACTCTTAAATTATGTTTTGTCGTATTTTACACGACTGTTGTATAATTTAGTTGTATTTGATTTTTTTACCATGTATTTGGCGACTCAAGATGGGTGATGTATACCTATTTTGGGGGCGTCACAAAAATGACTTTAGTAGTCCTCACTATTCTATGGAATAATGTGATAATAATTGTAATGAGGACTCCATTAAGTGTGGATATTGTCTAGATGACAATATTCTTGTTTAAACTCTCAGCTATGTTTTGTCGTATTTTACACGACTGTTGTATAATTAAGTTGTATTTGAATTTATGTACCATGTATCTGGCGACTCAAGATGGGTGATGCGGTTCTTCGCATAGACAGGTTATTCCAACATAATAATAAAGAATGGAATAACAGAAGAATTTCACCATGTATGTGGTATTTCGCAAAGACAAGTTATTCCAACATAATAATAAAAAATGGAATAACAGAAGCTCTCTTCATGAATACGAAAGAAATAATACCCCTTACTATAATAATAATATCCCTTACCTCAGAAGAAGACTGGATACTAGAATAGTGAAGTAGAAGACTTCGCTTCTTCTTTCTCTCTATAACTTCTCTCTCTATAATTTCTCTATAATAATTGCTCTTGTGAGACTTAGTGAATTGGTGAGAAATGAAGGAAGAATGAGCTTCTATTTATAGGAAAATATAGTTTCGATAATTGCATGTTTTGGGGCTCGAAATATTACAGTATAATATCTTCCTCTTTTCTTTTATTTTTAATTTAGTCCTACAAGTATTATCAAACTTGCACCACCTCCCCTAATAGTAAATCATGTGAATTAATAGTTCATTCATGTGATTCAATAGTATAATCATGTGAAAAAACTAATTACAATATAGTACTTTCATCTATACCTCCATTTTTAATTTAGTCATGCAAGTATTATCAATCTTGCACCAACTCCCCTAATAGTAAATCATGTGAATCAATAATACACACATGTGAACACATAGTTATAATCATGTGAATCAATAGAAATTAATTGCTCATTTATCCGGTTAATTACCCGATTGGTCAATATAACCTCCAGATTAGGTTATTCTTCTGTTAATTAACCAAGTCATGCGTAATATGCACATACAAGATATTCCAACAGAATAATAAAGAATGGAACCAGGTCATGCGTAATCCACATGCAGATGAGGATATTCCAATGAATAATAAAGAATGGAATAATGTAAGAATTTCACCATGTATGCGGTACTTAGCATAGACATGTTATTCCAACATAATAATAAAGAATGGAATAACAAAAGAATTTCACCATGTATGCGGTACTTCGCATAGACAGGTTATTCCAACATAATAATAAAGAATGGAATAACAGAAGCTCTCTTCATGAATACGAAATAAATAATACCCCTTACTATAATAATAACATCCCTTACTTCAAAAGAAGACTAGATACTAGAATAGTGAGGTAGCAGACTTCTCTTCTTCTTTCTCTCTATAATTTCTCTCTATAATAATTTTTATTCATAAAATTTGGGGTCTCACAATCTCCCCTCCTTATGAAATTTTTCCCTCGAAATTTACGTATGTACCTGGTATGCCGAAGAGGTGAGGATACCTTGACTTCATTCCAAATTCTAACTCTTGAGGTATAACCTTTGAGTGTCGAATATAATCCTTCTTATCCAAGATTTTAACACGTATCTCCTCATACGTTAAATCTTCTGCTATCTCATTTAGTTCTAATTCAATAATGTGGTTCGGGTTGTCCACATATTTACGTAACATCGATACGTGAAAAACATTATAAACACGCGACATACTTAGCGGTAAGGCAAATCTATAGGCCACAGTTCCTACTCGATCGAGGATCTCAAATGGGCCAATTAAATCGAGGATTGAGATTTCCGCTCTTCATCGATTCTTGCTTCTAGAATAACGCCCTCTTGAACCTTCTTCTTCACATTCATCAGATTCGGGTGTGTAGCTTTAGAGGCTTTAACTTTATTGATTAAAGTCGATTCTACTCGTATATTTGTTATCTTCACGTGGGTCCCTAGAGTCTTTAACTCTATCTTCATCATTTGTAAGTTATACGAAATGGGTTTTTCTGTTAACAACATCGCACTCGTAAACGCATAAGATCTTCTACTCAATGCGTCAGCTACCACGTTCGCTCTTCCACGATGATATTGAATGGTATGTTCGTAGTCTTCAACAGCTCGAGCCAACGTCTTTGGCGTATTATACGATCGTTTTGGTTGAAGAAATATATAAGGGTTGAAGAAATGGGTTTTGTATTGGGGTCAATACAAAATTCGATTTCACGCTCTGGGGTAGGCCAGGAAGTTCTTCGAGAATACGTCAGGAAATTTATTAATGATAGAAATATCATTAAAAAACTGTGACTCTCATCCAAGACTTGGATAGTACGTCACATTGATACCTATCAACTTGTCATCGTCACTCACGGCGTCCCCTACGGAAAGTCTGGCTTCGGTGCATCCCAAGACTTGGAAGTCACCAGATAAAGGCTCTGGGCTCTTTTCTATGGCTTTTATACCAACTGTGACGCCCCCAAAACAGGTATACATCACCCATCTTGGGTCGCCAGATATATGGTACAGAAATCAAATACAAACTTAATTATACAACAGTCGTGTAAAATATGACAAAACATAGCTGAGAGTTTAAACAAGAATATTTCCTTCTAGACAATATTCACTCTATATGGAGTCCTCATTACAATTATTATCACCCTACTTCGCAGAATAGTGAGGACTACTAAAACAACCATCTGGACCGTCAATCCGTTCCTCGACCAGTCCCAGCTATATTCTCATTTCCTGAAGAGAACAATGAAAGAAAGGGTGAGCTCAACTAGCCCAGTAAGAAATATTATGACTAAGATAATGCAGAATAAATTATCCTTAGCCTTCAACAGTATAACAACTAATATAATACAATAGACAACAAGTTTTAGATCAACAACTGCAGCGGAATAAGCAATCCATTAGAAGAGTCAAGTAGAGCATAAAATCTACTATCTTCTATGATTTAAAAAGTTTTTCAACAATTTTATCGCTGAGACTCAGCTTAATAAATAAAATCGAATCATCCCTGCACCACGTCCAAGGATATTCATGTAATCATCAATGGTCATGATTATACCGAATACTCCCTGGTCATAATCATACCAAAAACTGTCCATCAATAAACTACATGCCAATGAGGACTTTTACCACATCATTCATCACATTATGTTCATGATTATACCAAATAATCCCTGGTCATAATCATACCAAGTCCATCTATGCACGTAAGCCAAAGATGACTTTCATCACAATATAAGCATGAGGATGATGACAATGACATAATAATTCAATAAAACAAGTTCAAGGATAAATTTTAAAGATTTATAATTTAATTTATCCAGAAATCAATAACGTCCAAAATGTCAACATGATACTGCTTTATAGAGTAAAATTCAAGAATAATATTCATGTACCAAAAATAATTTGGATGAAAAGAAATATATTTTTCGAAAGTGAATAGTATCCGTGAATAGTACTTGGGAATAGTACCCAAGTGAATAGTACCCCGACACGAAAAGTGTCCCAAATACCCGAGTGAATGATACTAGAGTGAATAGTAATCGGGTGAATAGTAACCTGTGAATAGTAACTCATGAATAGTACTCCAGCACGAAAAGTGCCCCGAATACCCGAGTGAATAATACTAGAGTGAATAGTAACTGGGTGAATAGTAACCCGTGAATAGTAACTCATAAAAAAAATACCAAAGAAAATGATATTCCATGACGAGTACAAAAGAAATGATATCTCAGACGAGTATAATAGAATATACGAAAGTGCAAATAGATTTGCACCCGTCATGCGGTAATCCACGTAGACAGATCATTTCCACAATTTAATAAAGAATGAATACGAAGGATCATTGACCATACATTCGATAATCCACATAGACAGGTTATTCCAACAGAATAATAATAAATAATGGAATAACAGAAGAATTCACCAGGCATGCTATAGACCGCATAAACAGGTTATTCCAACAGAATAATAAATAATGAAACCAGGTCATGCGTAATACGCACAGACAGGATATTCCAACAAAATAATAAAGAATGGAACCAGGTCATGCGTAATCCGAACAGACAAGATATTCCAACAGAATAATAAAGAATGGAATAACAGAAAAATTTCACCATGTATGCGGTACTTCGCATAGACAGGTTATTCGACATAATAATAAAGAATGGAATAACAGAAGAATTTCACCATGTATGCGGTACTTCGCATAGACAAGTTATTCCAACATAATAATAAAGAATGGAATAACAGAAGAATTTCTCCATGTATGCGGTACTTTGCATAGACAGGTTATTCAAACATAATAATAAAGAATGGAATAACAGAAGCTCTCTTCATGAATACGAAAGAAATAATACCCCTTACCTCAAAAGAAGACTGGATTCTGGAATAGTGAGGTAGCAGACTTCTCTTCTTCTTTCTCTCTATAATTTTTCTCTATAATAATTGCTCTATAGCTTTAGTGAATTGGTGAGAAATGAAGGAAGAATGAGCTTCTTTTTATTAGAAAATATAGTTTCAATAATTGCACGTTTTGGGGCTAGAAATATTATAGAATAATAACTTCTTCTTTTCCTTTATTTTTAATTTAGTCCTGCAAGTATTATCAAACTTGCACCACCTCCCCTAATAGTAAATCATGTGAATCAATAGTTCTAGACATGTGAAAATACGAATTACAGTATATTACCTCCATCTATACCTCCATTTTTAACTTAGTCGTGCAAGTATTATCCATCTTGCACCAACTCCCCTAATAGTAAATGAATGTGAATCAATAGTACACACATGTGAACACATAGTTATAATCATGTGAATCAATAGCAATTAATTTCTCATTTATCCGGTTAATTACTCGATTGGTCAATATAACTTTCAGACATCAATTATTATCGAAATAAATATCGATTTTCACTAACACTAATAATCCCAACACAATGGAACTATCAATTTAATCTTTAATCAATACGAACTTATTCATCATTAATATTATAACGCACAATATTTAACAATCAGGTCGTTCCCATGAAAGAAGGGGCTTTTCGATAAGGATTTCTCCTTATTGGCGCGCAATTAGGTGAGCAATCCTCTCCTTGACAGAACTTCTAGACATTGTCAATATTGCAAATAATAATATGAATAACTTTATCGTGTCAATTATTGATTTAATAATATAACATACTATACAGATGATACTGTGATAATATTTGAATCAATAATATGAGAAATATGATGCAGCAATTACTGTAGCAATAATTGAGTATAACTGAGTGACTTTTTACGTAAACATCAATAATCAATACCGTGTGCTACTATGCAACCACGCGTATTACTATACTTTTACTACCAGGTAGTTCAACAGTTTTAACGGTAAAACTTTCGCCGTTATTTTTATAAAAAGATAATTTCGTCATTTTTTAACTACGACAATACTTTTGTTGTGGGGTCCACCAATGATTGTGTCGTCGTACGAATATTTCCTGTTAAAACGAATATTCTCCGACCAATCGAATATTATAAAACAACTTGCTTACTTTGTAAAATTTATAAATATTACCCACAACTATAACATTATATCAAATCCACACCATAATATTCAAAAAAATATTTTGAGAAATTTAAATCTTTATTTATAAAATTTGGGGTCTCACAATAGAGAAATTATAGAGAGAAAGAAGAAGAGAAGTCTTCTACCTCACTATTCCAGTATCCAGTTTTCTTCTAAGGTAAGGGGTATTATTTCTTTCGTATTCATGAAGAGAGCTTCTGTAGTGAATAATACTAGGGTGAATAGTAATTGGGTGAATAGTAACTCGTGAATAGTAACTCGTAAAAGAAAAATACCAAAAAAAATGATATTTCATGACGAGTACAAAAGAAATGATATCTCATACGAGTATAATAGAATATACGAAACTGCAAATGGATTTTCACCCGCCATGCAGTAATCCACGTAGACAGATCATTTCCACAATTTAATAAAGAGTGAATACGAAGGATCATTCACCATGCATGCAGTAATCCACATAGAAAGGTTATTCCAACAGAATAATAAAGAATGGAATAATAGAAGAATTCACCATGCATGCGGTAGTCCGCGTAGACAGGTTATTCCAACAAAATAATAAAAAATGGAATAACAGAAGAATTCACCAAACATGCGATAGACCGCACAGATAGGTTATTCCAACAGAATAATAAAGAATGGAATAATAGAAGAATTCACCAGGCATGCGATAGACCCACAGATGCGAGAGTTATTCCAACAGAATAATAAAGAATGGAATAATGAAAAATTCACGAGCATGCGATAGACAAGCATGCAGACGAGTTATTCCAACAGAATAATAAAGAATGGAATAACAAAAGAATTTACCAGGCATGCGATAGACCGTACAAATAGGTTATTCTAACAGAATAATAAAGAATGGAATAACAGAAGAATTCACCATACATGCGGTAGTCGCGTGAAGCGAGTTATTCAGCGAATAATAAAGAATGGAATAACTTGACTCTTACAGTATTGAAAGAAAATAACTCTCTTCATGAATACGAAAGAAATAATACCCCTTACTATAATAATAATATCCATTACCTTAGAAGAAAACTGGATACTGGAATGTGAGGTAGTAGACTTCTCTTCATCTTTCTCTCTATAATTTCTCTCTATAATAATTGCTCTTGTGAGACTTAGTGAATTGGTGAGAAATGAAGGAAGAATGAGCTTCTATTTATAGGAAAATATAGTTTCAATAATTACATGTTTTGGGGCTCGATATATTACAGTACAATACCTTTATCTTTTCCTTCATTTTTAATTTAGTCCTGCAAGTATTATCAAACTTGCACCACCTCCCCTAATAGTAAATCATGTGATATTTGAAATTTTTTTCAAAGTAAGCAAGTTGTCATAAAATAATCTGTGATAAAAGTACAGTAATACGTGTAGTTGCATAGTAGCACACGGTATTGATTATTGATGCTTACGTGAGAAGTCACTCGGTTTTATTTAATTATTGTCACAATATTTTATATTATTAAATCAATAATTGAGACAACAAAGATATTAATATTATTATTTTCAATATTGACAATGTCTAGAAGTTCTGTCAAGGAGAGGTTTGGTCACCTAATTGTGCGCCAATAAGGAGAAATTCTTATTAGAAAGCTCCTCTTTCCTGGGAACGACCTGGTTGTTAAATATTGTGAGTTATAATATTAATGATAAATAAGTTCGTGTTGATTAAAGATGAAATTGATAGTTCCATTGTGTTAGAATTATTAGTGTTAGTGGAAATCGACATTTATTTCGATAATAATTGATGTCTGGAGGTTATATTGACCAATCGGGTATTTAACAAGATAAATGAGCAATTAATTGCTATTGATTCACATGATTATAACTATATGTTCACATGTGTGTACTATTGATTCACATTCATTTACTATTAGGGGAGTTGGTGTAAGATTGATAATACTTGCATGACTATGTTAAAAATGGAGGTATAGATGGAGGTACTATACTGTAATTCGTATTTTCACATGTCTAGAACTATTAATTCACATGATTTACTATTGATTCACATGATTTACTATTAGGGGAGGTGGTGCAAGTTGTATAATACTTGCAGGACTAAATTAAAAATGAAGGAAAAGAGGAAGGTATTATACTGTAATATTTCGAGCCCCAAAACGTGCAATTATTGAAACTATATTTTCCTATAAATAGAAGCTCCTTCTTTCATTATTTTTCACTAATTCACTAAAGCTATAGAGCAATTATTATAGAGAGAAAGAAGAAAAGAAATCTTTTACCTCACTATTCAAGTATCCAATCTTCTTTTGAGGTAAGGGGTATTATTTCTTTCATATTCATGAAGAGAGCTTCTGTTATTCCATTCTTTATTATTATGTTAGAATAACCTGTCTATGCGAAGTACCGCATACATGGTGAAATTCTTCTATTATTCCATTCTTTATTATTATGTTGGAATAACTTTGTCTGCTCTGAATACCGCATACATGGTAAAATTCTTCTGTTATTCCATTCTTTATTATTCTATAGGAATATCCTGTCTGTGCGGATTACGCATGACCTGGTTCCATTCTTTATTATTATATTGGAATATCCTGTCTGTGCGTATTACGCATGACCTAGTTCCATTATTTATTATTCTATTGGAATAACCTGTCTGTGCGGTCTATCACATGCCTGGTGAATTCTTCTGTTAATCCATTCTTTATTATTCTGTTGGAATAACCTGTCTATATGGATTACCGTATGCATGGTGAATGATCCTTCGTATTCATTCTTTATTAAATTGTGGAAATGATCTGTCTACGTGGATTACCACATGGCGGGTGAAAATCCATTTGCAGTTTCTTATATTCTATGATACTCATATAAGATATCATTTCTTTTGTATTCGTCATGGAATATCATTTTCTTTGGTATTTTTTTTATGAGTTACTATTCACGGGTTACGATTCACCCAGTTACTATTCACTCTTGTATTATTCACTCAGGTATTCGGGGCACTTTTCATGTCAGAGTATTATTCACGAGTTACTATTCACGTGTTACTATTCACCCAAATATTATTCACTCGCGTATTTGGGGTACTTTTCATGTCGAAGTACTATTCACAAGGTACTATTCTTGAAGTACTCTTCACTATTCTCTTTAGTTGTGACGCCCCCAAAACAGGTATACATCACCCATCTTGAGTCGCCAGATACATAGTACATAAATCAAATTCAAACCTCTTTTATACAACTATCGTGTAAAATACGACAAAACATAATCTAAGAGTCCCATTACATTTATTGTCACACTATTTTATAGAATAGTGAGGACTACTAAAACAACCATCGGATTTGTAATCCGTTCCTCGACGACGGTCCGACTATATTCTCATTTCCTGAAGAGAACAGTGAAAGATAAGGGTGAGCTTAACTAGCCCAGTAAGAAATATTATGACTAATATAATGCATAATAAATTATCCTTAGCCTTCAATAGTATAACAACTGATAGAATACAATAGACAACAAGTTTTAGATCAACAACTGCAGCGGAATAAGCAATCCATTTGAAGAGTCAAGTAAAGCATAAAATCTACTATCTTCTATGATTTAAAAAAGATTTTCATCAACTTTATCGCTGAGACTCAGCTTAATAAATAAAATCAAATCATCCCTGCACCACGGCCAAGGATATTCATGTAATCATCAATGGTCATGATTATACCGAATAATCCCTGGTCATAATTATACCAATAACTGTCCATCAATAAACTACATGCCAATGAGGACTTTTACCGCTTCATTCGTCACATTACGGTCATGATTATACCAAATAATCCCTAGTCATAATCATACCAAGTTCATCTATGCACGTAAGCCAAAGATGACTTTAATCACAATATAAGCATGAGGATGATGACAATGACATAATAATTCAATAAAACAAGTTCAAGGATAAATTTTAAAGATTTATAATTTAATTTATCCAGAAATCAATAACGTCCAAATTGTCAACATGATACTGCTTTGTAAAGTAAAATTCAAGAATAATATTCATGTACCAAAAATAATTTGGACAAAAAAGAAATATATTTTTTTGGTGAATAGTACTTCGGGAATAGTAACCCGTGAATAGTACCTATGACGACCCGAAAATTCGGATCGTCCAGAAATTAAGTTTAAAGAATTAGTTATTAATAAAATGAATTTTTATTAATAATATTATGTGCTATGTGTTTATTAATCGTTCTAGAACCTAGGATGATTATAAGTCGGGAGGATTCTGGATACGAGCCAGACTGAACGAGTAATAATTTTCAAGACAAAAATGAAAATTTTTCGGAAACAAAAATATTTCCAGGGAAAAAGGCGAAATAGGCACTATTCACCCGACGAAACCTAAGGGTTAGGATTTGAATAACCTAAGCCTTTTCGAGAGTTCGGTATGTCGAAATGACATTCCCTCGAAAGATTTGACAATAATATGTTCTGAAAAGTTAAGTAGCCGATAAAAGTTTTTCTCGAAAAATGTGCAAAAATCGGACGAAATAAAAATGACGAAAAGTACGGTTATGTACTTTTCATTCGTTTAGCTACGTTAGGGGAAAATGTGAAGGAAAATGCTCGACACCAAAAAGTGCTTTTCATTTTTTTAGAAATCCGAAGAATACGTAAAAGTTAATCGGTAAAGGAAAGACGAAATATCCAAAAATATTTGGATTCCAAGAATCGCAGTTTTTTAAAACTGTCGGACGAAAACCCGAAAGACGGAACCACAAAACTTAAAGGCTAAGTACACTTAAGGGCTAAGTTAACTTAACACTTAAGTCATGAATAGTAAGGAAGTATGAATAGTAAGGTGGTTGGGGGCGAAATGACTAAAATACCCCTAGCTTGGAAATTCTATAAATAGAAAGCTTATTTCATTGTTTAAGGATTTTGAGAATCCTACACTTTGAAAGAGAGAGAGAGAGTTCAGATGGGAGGATGAGAAGGAGAAGGAAGCAGAAAAGTTTGCTCGTGAGCAACCTTTGTCTAGTGGAAAGAGATTAAATGAGAACGATAATTCGAAACCTAGTCTTTTATAAATTTTCTTTTATGTTTTTATGTTTAAAAATATAACTTAATGAGAATAAGAAGTAGATGATGTTAGGGTTGATTTCATATGGTTGAAATTATGAGAAATAAAGAAAATAAGAATTTGAAGTTTAATAAATAAATTTCTTAAGGAAGTATAAGATTTGTAATGAATTAGAACTATCCGAGTGGATTATATAAATAAGTAGGTGAAATAAGTAAGGAATGATGTTCTATAACATCAAAATCCAATAAAAAGTGAAATCGTAATCCAAAATATCTGTCGACGTCGGGATTTTTTGGTGTCCCTTTTCGTTACTTGTTCTTTGGTGTTCTCATGTTAATGTGAGATTTGTTTGAAAAAACAAGTGAAAAAGGTCCGACATGTATAATGTCGATGATTTGACTTTAAGAGTCGCCAGGTTGTGTATTTAACTGGTTGGACCAACGCAACCGAAAAGGTTTGCACGTTGACCCAGTGATGTAACACTGCTAAATGGGTCTGTGAAACCGAGATTCATTTTGGGTCCGGGGGCTTGATTATGCGGAGGGAAGGTGTTAGGCACTTCGACATCCGTGTGCTACTTACAGTGACCACCACTTTTCAAAGAAACTGTTATATGAATGTGTGTGTGTGTGTATGGATTAATGTGTAATTATTTAGAAGTAGTGTTACGCCTCGTTCGCACCTATATACAAAGGGTTTGAATTTATGGAAAAATTCAGTTTTAAACAAGATATAGCAATGAAGTTTTATAAAAAGAGGTTTTTCAAACCTTGTGCTTAATGGTAATTGAGGCCTTTGATACTTCCATTTTATTATTAAATGTTTAAACTTGTTTGCTTTTATTTTGAGATGCGAAGCATCTTGAGAAAATAATATCTGAGATCTTAGAACTCCTCATAAAATGATAATGACCATCCAAGGAAATTCAGACACTGTAAAATAATGTGTAAGCTACTCACAGCTGAAAAAGGTCCATCATGGGAACCATATCGAGATCTAGTAAACTGAATCTGTGATCACATGATTCTTAGGCTCACATGATACTGCAATTTGTATGGAAAGCAGTAAGCAGTTATATATATAAAAGCTGTAGATATATATATACAGAGTCGCCAGTTGGTGTATTTAACTGGTTGCACCAACGCAACCGAAAAGGTTTGTACATTAACCCAGTGATGTAACACTTCTAAACGGGTATGTGAAACCAAGATTCATTTTTGGTCCGGGGGCTTAATTATGCGGAGGGAAGGTGTTAGGCACCCCCCGACATCTGTGTTGCCACTATGACCGCCATTTTTCAAAGAAACTGTTATATAAATGTGTGTGTGTTTGTGTGTGTGTGGATTAATGTAAAATTATTTGGAAGTAGTGCTACGCCTCGTTCGCACCTATATACAAAGGGTTTGAATTTATGATAAAATTCAGTTTTAAACAAGATATAGCAATGAAGTTTTATAAAAAGAGGTTTTTCAAACCCTGTGCTCAATAGTAATTGAGGCCTTTGATACTTCCATTTTATTATTAAATGTTCGGCTTGTTTGCTTTTATTTTTGAGATCTGAAGCATCTTCAAGAAAATAATATATAAATCATGCCGATCTCTTCTGAGCATGACAACCATCCAAGGAAATTGAATAATCGTAAAATAATTTACAAGGTGCTCACAGCTGAAAAAGGTTCATCATGGGAACCGAATCTAGATCCAGTAAACTGAATCTATGATCACATGATTCCTAGGCTCACATGATACTGCAATTTGTATGGAAAGCAGTAAGCAGTTATATATATATAAGCTATAAATATATATATACAGACTTGATCAGCCACCACAAAGCAACTCCATGGGGGATCGGAAATGTAAATATATAAAAGCGGTAAATATATATATATATATGGACATGATCAACCACCACAAAGTAAACACCAGGTGGGACGAAATGTAAATAAAGCTGTAAAAGCGATCAAGCGCCACGTAAGTAAACTCAAAAGCGGAGAATGAAATGTAAATAAAAGTTGTAAAAGGCCATGAAGTAAACTCCGAGCTTTGACAGAAATGTAAATATATATATATATATATATATATATATATATATATATATATATATATATATATATAATAAACGCACTGGATGTAAATCCAGGCTCATCGGATATGTCCGACAACAATTATATATATATATATATGTAAAATCCAGGCTCATCAGATATGTCTGACAACAATTATATATATAAGCAAATAAACGCTCCAAACATAAGTCTAGGCTCAATTGAGGCATAACTCGATAATGTTAGTCCATATATAAAATATATACATATATATAACTACATATATACAGACAGAAATGAAAACCATGAACCGAAGTCCTGGCAAATGCACACAACACGACTCTCAATGTGTATAATAGTGTGTGCTAATATGAGAAGAAGGCTTTATAGAATATGAGAAGGCTTACAGTGGGCTGCCAATGTAGACTTCTATGACTCTATATAGATGAACACTCAGCTCCCGCCGAATAAAAAGATAGCTATATGTGAGCTAATTGATGTTTAGAAAAGAGGAAACACTCAATATGGGTGTGTACAGAGTAAATTGGACAGGGCTTCCTTGCCGTTCTCTCTCCTTCTCCTCTTCAAATGGCTGACCCCGAGGTCTATATTTATAGATCGATGGTTAGCAGTACACCGCGGCCGGTAGTGATTATACATCTTGAAATTTGGTCGTGGTGCATCCAAGCCTCGCGGGTCCTGTCATCTCGAAGTACGTGCACTCGTGCACTATAATATCCGCTCAAACTTTCAGTACTTCAATCTGAGCATCCGAACGAGGTATATGTGACCTTCTTCGGACCGCTTGTGTCGAGAGTTACGCAATGACATGGATTAGAGGTTGTACAAAGTCAGGAAGAGGGGTCCATGCCCATGGTCTTCAAGCTTCAAATTCTATCAAAGGTACTGCCACGCATAATAGTCACTCAGGATTGTAACTTCTCGGTTCTTGTAGGACATCGTTGTATGTATATATGTATGAAGTGTTGAGACGACGCGCAGGTGTTGAAGGGGCAAGATGACGTTTGACTCTTCGCCGGGGATATCGCCGATTTGAGTTGAAAGCAGACGTTGCTCAGGGTTACATCTGAGATTGGACTACTTGTCGGTATACTGCGATATTATCTTGTGAGAGAAACGTTGAAGTGGTAAGATGACGTTTGACTCCTCGCCGGGATTATCGCCGGTTTGAGTTGAAAGCAGACGTTGCTCAGGGTTACATCTGAGAATGGACTTCTTGTTTGAATGCCACAATGTCATCTGTGGGTGTGCATGTCTGCCCGGTGTTAGCTCTGGGTCTAAGGTATGAGTGCCTCGGTAGGAGGTCTGATTGAAGCTGATAGCATGTATTTGAAACAAGCATTTTTGGAGTTATCGCCGGAACTGCAATAGCATTCCTTGGGGTTATCGCCAAGGATGAAACTCGGGGTTATCTCCGAGGTTAGAAATGATCCTTTTGGTGTGTGTTTCGGGGTTGGAAATGACGTTCTCGGTGTTTATCCCGGGTTTGGAAATGATGTTCCCGGTGTGTGTCCCGGGTTGTGGGATTGACTTCTGGTAGTATCCGGAATGGATGTAAGATGTCTTCCAGGTTATCTCTGAAAGACGAATCTGCCCTCCTACAATTTTAGTAACAGGCGTGCAGAAAATTTCGAGTGTTTATAGATGCCCCTCTTTATCATATTCATGCAATGCAAGGCATGGATAGGATAAAGAATCCTAGACACTTGAAATGCAAGTAAGGTAAACATGATGCTATGTGCAGCAACATGATGCAAATGTAAGATGCATGATTGTCATGTAATCCTGTTGGGATGACAATCAGTGATGGCTTGGACATGCGATCCAAGTCTTCAAGGATGTTGACGTTGGGGCTATCACTTAAGTCTCGAATCCTAAAAAATGTCTTATATTCCATAGAGGTACCTCTTGTGTATAAGAGATCTGTGGGGATAAAGCTTTGTCTGTTTGAGGATGTGTATAACATATTCCCTCATTATGAGATTCTGAGTTACGCCATGATGCATCGTCGTCGTCGGGGTTACTCGACCTTCGTTGATATGTGTATCACCAGATATATCCCTGATGGGTGCATTGTCAAGGTTGCTTAACCTTTATTGATGTATGTGTCAATGGTCGCATTGCATTGTAACCCCCATCGGGGATACTTGTATGAGTTGCTTCGATGGGTTTACTTGCCATCGGCTGACATGACGTCAAGGCTGCTTGACTTTCATTGATGTGTTTATCAATGGTCATAATGCGTTGTAACCCCCACCGAGGATACTTGGATGATTAAAGGATGTTTGAAGGATGTGCGTTGTGACCCCCACCGGGGATACTTTATCAGTTGATAACTTCGGCGTTGTAACCCCCGCCGGGGAGGTTTAGGGTTGTGACCCTGCAATAATGGCATCGGACCTTTATGGGGTATTGTCGAGCATGATTTGTGAAAGTTGAGTTCATCAGTATAGTATACCCTGCATTCAGGCGAATACTGATGAGATGACAGGAGTTTAATTCTGACCTATACGAAACCAGGATTCCAAGCTATTTCGCTCAATCACGTAGCATTTTTATTCCTGATTTGGCCTTTTCAGCTTGCGAGACCTCCTTTATAACTCTAACTGGAGCGAGCCAGAGGTGTGGGACCTATGTAGGAGTGCCACAGGTACACCTTCAGCAGCTGCAGATGGTCTTGCGGCCAACCGTGGCTGTGTAAAGCCTAAAGGTTGCTTTCATAAGTCATTTTCAAGTTGGGCTGCGAAGGAAATCTGAGACCTATTCTTCAGATCTGCTGAGTTCGGGCAACTTTCTGCATATTCTGCCACCGTACAAGCATTCTTCATTGTCCTGGTAATATATGCATTTATTTTTTCCAATTTCTATCCGTTGGAAAATGACTTATCACATGAAATGCATTTAGACACATAGTAGTGAATATGCATGCTGATATGACTTGATAAAAAATATTCAACATAGCAAATGTTAGTATTAACCCATGCTGAACATAATGATGTGAAAAAAATTGACTTTTAAAACAGTCAAATTGGCACCTTTTACTGTCATTTCTTATCCTATCTGAGGACAAATGAGTAAAGGTAGAAAAGCAAAATAATCCTGGTAATTAGACTACACTTACGGATTTTTTTTACTGTGATGTGATAATGCATATAGGATGTATATGACTGTGTATAGGTGTGCTACTGAATGGCCACCTAGTCATGCCTATGTGCATGTGGATAGTCCCATTTACAAAGGGGGCTATGGAAAAATTTTCCCAAAATGTAGGCATTAGGTAGTCATGCATTTTTGACTCTACTGTAGATGTATGTTAAAACAATATATGCACGCATGTAATCATAAAATGCATTTTGAAAAACTCCAGGTAAGAATTTACCACACCCTTTCTGAGGTGATTTGGAGACTTTTTGTCCAGATATTATGGATTCGGATCAGCCGAGTAGTTCCCGTAGGACTACTTCTAGTGTACAGAGGAAGGCTTCTGAAGAGCCTCAATGTCGGTCTGTCAGACAGCCTCGTCGTTTAGTGGAGGCAGTGATATGTCATATTCGGGTTGAAGTGCCGAATGTCGAGGACGAGGAGGAGGATATACCGATCGAGGTTCCTACTCCTGATGTACGTGTTCCCTGTAGGGAATTGCCAGGTATTTAAGTGGCAAACCCAGATCTTCTGGGTGACTTGAGTAGGCATCCTTCAGTATACCTGTATGCAAATGAGGTATGAAGTTAGATCTTTAATCTTCCTTATTTCCTATTGATGAGGAGTCAAGGATTCTGATGTTAATCTGCATTTGATGTAGGTTCCCGGCTTCACACAGCCTCGAGGGAACTGGTTTAGCATCCACTCTATGTATCAGACTTTACATGATAACTACAGAGTGATTGTACAAGGCTAGGGATTTGGGACATTCTTCTCCATTCTTCCCCGTCGCTGTCCCTGGGGTTACCTCAGGGCATTGTCTAAGCGGTGGTTTCACCAGACTCAGTCACTCCATTTGCTAGATTGTGAGGTGATGATGACGCCGATGGATTGGCAGTTTATCACAGGTATGGAGTTTGGAGGGGATCCAGTGCCTTGCATGGCGGATATTACCCCTACTGCCGTTAGATCCTTGTTGGGAGTTCCGGCGGAGGCGCTCAAGGGCAGGACTATTCATATAGGTCCTTTGAGCGTAGATGCTATGAGCGGGCTGTTAAGTGAGCCCATACCCGATGATGTTAGAGTCAGGGATCGCATTCTTCGGCAATTGTTCTTGATGATCATTGGGGGCTGCTTCATAGCAGATAATTCCTCTACGATGTCCTTCACTTTGATCAGCGCCACTCGACACGTGGACCGTATAAGAGAGTATGATTGGGGTTCCTATACCTTTGCCTATTTCCTCAGGGGAATGCGCATGTGATCGCAGGGCTTGACCGAGGCGTGGTTAGGATTTTACCCGTTTCTGCTGGTGAGTATTTCTCTTGTCTTTTCCCATGTATAGGTTAAGAGTGTTGATTGACAGCAGATGTTGCATTTGTGTTGGCAGTTTTGGGCCTATGAGAGGCTTCCTTATTTGCGTCCTGTGAGCATGTTAGGTTTAGACACCTATCCACGAGGACGGAGATGGCATCATTCCATACTGGCGGAGGTCCCTGTTGCTGAGGGTTTCACTCATTGTCGCCTACAGTTGGAGTTGTTAACAGCTGATGTCATCACATGGATTCCCTACCCTGAGGAGTATTTGGGAGTTGGATTTGAGGATGGGTACCCGACTGGAGTTGAGTACGTCATTTCCACCCGTAGGATTCCTCTTTTCACAGATGAAGGATGGGAGCTCTATTTAGGAGAGCGTGCTATCAGGAGCACTACAGGAGAGATCTGTATGCCGATCTTGCCTCCCCGCCAAGGCGTTATTAGTGCATTTTTGATCACCGTCATTGACATCCCATTGATGGGAATTAACGGTTTTACATTGTCAAAGGGCCCCTGGTCTCAGGAGATGTTCCACCATTGGTGGATCCCTCATACTATTGGAGCTCGGACCCGCGCCACACAGTTTATGGGGGATATGGTTCCAGGATCCGTGATGATGACGGATTGGCTAGCCAGTTTCAGAGATCCGACTCATACGACATAGATTGATAGATTGACCCAGCAACTGGACCGAACACATCTTTTCATTTGGCATTTGGGTAGAGATCCTTCATAGGTAGATACTTTTGATCCTTCCAGCTCTGGCGCTGGCCCCTCAGGTGACCCATATGGCTTTGCCGGTGCAGATCCTTCCTTGTATTGGCTTGACATCCCTGTAGATAGAGATCCAGTGACTCAGGAGGAGTTACATCAGGTGGATAGAATCGATGATATAGACATCAACACCATTGACTTTTTCTGATGTATTTCTCATTATCTCTTTTGATAGACCTTTGTTAGCTGCTGGGTAGCTTCGCCCCATTTCCCTATAATTTAGCTGTACAGAGATGTATTAGATGATGATATACTTAGGAATGTATGTACAGTTTTCCATTCCCTATATCATATTGTCATCTATTGTATCATTGATGTTATTATGTTATGCATATGTATGTATGTCCAGAGATATTCAGCATTGACCCCTGATGGTCTTATGACATGGCCCGTCTGAGATGTCTTCTTGACGATTAGTATAGTATTGATCATACCCCACCATTTTGGTGGTATCAGTATCGCTACTCATGGTATGATAGTATATCACCATCGGACATGGTGATCATAGATGATTTCTTTGCGACAAGATACTATGACCCCTGATTGATATTTTAGGTTCCCACAGGATTCGTAGAGGGTATGCTAGAGCACTAGGTATCGGAGAGGCAGGTTTTCCGATTTGGGACCTAGGAGTTGACTCCTACTTTGGAGGAGTATGCATGGTTGAGGATGCTGCTACTGGACAGACCTTGCATGCATATGGCTATCGGAGACATGAGCAGACAGTTCATGACCCTCACCAGATTGAGGCATAGAGTGGTACAGGATGAGATTACATCCGGCCACGTGATATCCCAACGATTTCTATTTGACAGAATTGGCTCTAAGGATAGTTATGCACGGCATTCTGGGGATTTCACCACACCAGAGAATCATTAACGTTCAGCCAGGGTGGATGTACTACTTTTGTGCGTATTGTCATACGTCTTCATGTCGCGGTACATGGATGAGTTGGATATCGGCGTCATTATGGCAGTGAGAGCTCTCAGGGAGGGTATACCATTGTACCGATGATCATTGCAGAGACTCTGAGGTTAGCTACATACTGTTGCACTTATCCGGCAGGAGTGTTTACAGGTAGCTCGGTCATGCTGTATGTGTGGTTTATATCACACTTGAGACCGATTGGCACATTTAGACGGAAAGGGTTTTGTTTCACCCATGATATAGCCATGTCATTCCTTTTAGCTTGTACAATATACAGATGCTGCATCGTGGTCAGCTTTCCTGGCAAGGATTAGAGATCTGTTTGCTATATTGTCGTGTTCAGGGCTTAGCTCACCCTACGTCTTCATTACTCATGCTCCGGGCATGGATTATCTCCCTCTGGCTGGATTAAAGGGCATGATTACTTACCATCCACTGGTCGTGATGTGTCAGTTTGACCTGTTTCAGAATTTTCACCCTTATAAGGGGGCAGTGAGTCAGCGTTTCACTTCACACCATTTATCAGCTGAGGACAGATCCAGGTTGTATGCCTCTTGGGATCAGCGAGAGCTGGCTAGATTTTCTGTCAGTCATCCAGGTTGTTCTGCAGAGTATTCTGCATGGATGGAGACAGAGACTGCATCAGCTGCGGTAGTATCCACAGTGCAGGAGACTGATTCTGATGATGAGGAGCCTATAGAGGAGGCTTCTATTCCCATCGATGACTTGATTGTTGGGATGCTAGCATTTGTGATGGATTCTCCCACCCCGAGTGCCACTGTTACCCAGTATTCGACACATCATTTAGAGCAGAGCTTACATCTGATGACCTATGATAGAGATCAGGCTAGGGCTGCGATGTTGACAGCTCTTGATAGGAGAGACGCCGCTTTGTTGGAGAGGGGTAAGGCTAGATCAGCCAGGGATGCATTGATTGCGGAGCGGGATGCCGCCTTATCTGCTAGGGATGTGGCCATTGCAGATAGTAGTATTTGATGAGATCCAGATGACTTTCGGTCGTGAGCATGAGTGCTTACATTGATGCGCATTATGCCACCATGCGGTTAGCCTCGACACTGCTTAGCTCGTATAGATACCCTTGGCGAGGAGCTTGCGGCGCTACCTCAAATCTTTAGAGAGGATGCCATGTTAGATCTAATAGTCGCATATATGGATCGGTAGATAGCTTTGTATTTTCCGCATGGACTAAGCTTAACCATTTTGTCATGTACAACACATATGTATATATCAAAGCGATTATTATGTATAGCAGGGAAATATATTTTGATTCACTTCCCTTTTAGTTATGCCTTGATACTTGCTTGATATGTTCCTGTTTCTTTAGGGCCTTGTGATCTTGATGCATTCTGAACTTATCCTTGATAGGTGGACATTGAGACGTCACAAGATCTCTCAGAACAGATCATTGATTTCTGTATATCCCTACAATCTTTGGTGTCTTGGGACTGGTATCTGTATGGAAAAGTGGAGAGGAAGGTGGTTTATCCTCTCTGAGATTGACCGCACCACAGATGGTCGCCAGTACTTCTATTTGTTAGAAGCCTAGTTAATTCCATCTCTTATGGGTTGGTATTGCTCTTTGAGGCATGATGATCGCAACTTAGGTGGTCACATAGAATCTTCTATTTGTGAGAAGAGGTTGGGTAATTCCATCCTTTGATCCGAAAGCCGATGAAATGTGGTGAATTGAAAGTTGATCCAGATGCAGTGTGACAAGTATTTTTGTTACGGTAGGGGTTAGATTTGAACCATAAATGGGCGCCCACGTCTCCTATTGAAGAGGAGATCAAGTCTGTGTAGTTTGAACCTTGTGTAAGAGGTTCAACACTGAATGTGAAAGGAAGATAGGTGTAGGAATGTTTTTGTTATTTTTTGTTGAGAAAGGGTAGAAATGCTTTTGTTGTTTTTGTTGTTTATTGCGACTGGGCCATATAGAATATGGTTTCCTACGTACCCCTGGGTATCAGGGAGATCAGGTCGACGTAGTTCGCCCCTCAGGACGAATTGCAGCCAAAGAGAAGTGTAAATCCCATGTGCAGGCTATACTGTGGGGAGAAGAAAGTTTGATCCCATAATGGGGATAAACTACAGGTGTGGAAAAAGTTTGATCCCGTCTTTGGACAAACTGCAAGCGTAGAAAAGTTTAATCCCGTCTTCAGGATAAACTGCAAGTGTGAAAAAGTTTAATCCCGTCTTCAAGATAAACTGGAAGTGTGAAAGGTCAATCCCGTCTTCAGGATAACTGAAATTGTATGAAAGGTTTGAAATGAAGTGAAATCAGGCTGCTGGTTTGAAGTGTATATTTCCCTGAGGGGCAGAAGAGTATATAGAAAGGAAGGGTTCAAAACCGGAATGACTGGTGATTTGATGATCAAAACCATGATGTTTATTTGATGGTAACCTCAGATATAGTACCGTTTCACAGTGTCCGAGTTGATAAGCTATGGAAATTCATCGCCATCCATTTCCTACAATCTGAGAGCACCTCCTGTCAATACCTCCTTGACAACAAATGGGCCTTCCCAATTAGGAGCGAATTTTCCCTTAGATTGATCTTGGTTGTCAATGATCTTCTTCAAAACGAGGTCATGTTATTTAAACTTCCGTAGTCAGACTTTTCTATTGTAGGATCATGCAATCCTTTACTGATATAACTGACCATGGAAGATAGCCGCGGTTCGCCTTTCGTTTATTAGAGACAATTGGTGATACCTGTCTTGTACTCATTGGTCTTCACCCAACTGAGCATCCATTAACACTCGAAGGGATTCCATTTCCACCTCTATAGGGAGCACTGCTTCCATCCCATAGGCTAATGAGTAGGGGGTTGCCCCAATGGAAGTACGCATAGAAGTTCTGTAGGCTAATAAAGTCAGAGGCAAGAGGTCAGGCCATCCTTTGTGATTAGCGAACATTTTTTTTGCATGATCTTTTTGATGTTTTTATTAACCGCTTTAACAGCACCATTCATCTTTGGATGGTAGATGGTGGATTTAAGGTGTTTGATGTGGAATTTTTTGCATAATTTCTCCATCATTTGGTTGTTGAGGTTTTTAGCATTGTCTGACACAATGACCTCTGGTTGTCCATATCGACAGACGACATTATTTCTGATGAAAACAATGATGACTTCTTTAGTAACCCTGGGGAAGCAAGCTACTTCTACCCATTTGGTAAAGTAGTCGATTATGGTGAATATAAATCGATGTTCATTACTGGCTTTGGGCTCAATGGGCCCGATCACGTCCATTCCCCACATTGAGAAGGGCCATAGCGAACTCATATTGTGGAGTTCCCTTAGAGGGGCGTGGATGGAATTTCCATGAATCTGGCATTGATAGCACCTCTTGACGTGATCATTACAGTCAGCTTTGAGTGTAAGCCAATAATGCCCTGTTCTGAGGATCTTCTTAACAAGTAGGGGTCCGCTCATGTGAGGGCCACATACTCCACCATGGATCTCATCCATGAGCCTCTGAGTTTGGTCTTTATCCAGACATCTGAGGAGACTTAATCCTGCATCTCTTTTGTAGAGTGCATCTCCACTCAGGTAGAATTTCATAGCAAGTCGATGAATCCGCCTCTTCTCAGTTAGGCTCGTCTCGGCGGGTGTAGATCCATCTCGTAGATACTCCTTGATGTGTTGATACCAAGGATTGTGGATGGGAGGTAGTTCATCCGATATTTCTCCAACATAGTTCCCATAGACTGGGGCTTTTTACATTGCAATTGTAATGCTTGGCATGTCTTCCTTGTCAGGTATGTGAATCAAGGAGGCCAACGTTGCTAATGCATCTACAAAATCATTTCTATTATGAGCAATGTGTAGAAAGGAGATTTCTTCGAACTCCAAAGTCATCTGTAGAACTTGCCGATGGTAAGGTAGTAAATGTAATTCTTTGGTTTGATAGATTCCTATGGATTGTCTGATTACCAATTCGGAATCCCCAAAGACAGTTAACCGCCTGACGCCCATTAAACGGGCAAGTTTTAGCCCCATGATCTGACCTTCATACTCATTTGTGTTGTTTGTGTTGACAAAGCGCAATTTGTGATGGCGGAATGGATGCTCCCTGTCTATGGGACACTAGAAGCTGCTCGACTCGAGAACCTTCTGCGTTAATGTACTCCATCAAAATACATTTTCCACGTACGGCATGTATCATACTAATGTTGTTGCTGAACTGTCATTACCCCTTCATCGGGGAAGTATGTTTCCAAGGGTTTGTAGTCCCCTACAGGTGCGGTGGCCAGTTGATCAGCAATTCCTTGACCTTTGACAGACTTTTGCGTCACGTAGACGATGTCAAATTGTTGTAGGATCAACTGCCATCTGGAAAGTCGACAATTCAGTATGGGCTTACTGAACACATACTTGAGAGGATCCACGCAGGATATGAGATGGGTTGTGTGACCATGGAAGTAATGTTATAACCTCATAGAAGCCCATGCTAAAGCACAACAAGTCTTCTCAATCAGAGTGTACTTGTGTTCACTGATGCTGAATCTTTTGCTGAGGTAATAGATAGCTCGTTCTTGGCCTCTATCGTCTTTTTGCCCTAACATACAGCCCATGGCATTGTCATTTATGGACAGGTACATGAACAGGGGAACATCATCCCTGGGAGGTACCAAAACAGGAGCGTTAATCAGCTGCTCTTTAATTACGAGGAAGGCTTTCTGACACTCATTATTCCATTTCATGGAGGAGTTCTTCCTTAACAGCTTGAAGATTGGCTCATAGGTTGTTGTGAGTTGAGAAATGAACCTGCTAATGAAGTTGATTCTTCCCAAAAATCCCTGTATTTCCTTCTCTGTCTAAGGAATGGGCATTTTCTTGATGGCCTGGAATTTGGTAGGATCCAGTTCAATCCCTTTGTGGCTGACTAGGAAACCTAGCAACTTGCCTGACTTAACACCAAAAGGCGCACTTGGTGGATTCAACTTCAAGTTGTACTTTACATGACTTTGTTGAAAAGTTTTACGAGATGGTCTAAGTGGTTATCCTCCTTTCGGGATTTGACAATGATGTCATCCACATAGATCTCTATCTCTTTGTGCATTAAATCATGGAAAAGAGCCATCATAGCTCACCGATAGGTTGCCCTGTTGGGCCCGACGCGAAGCATACAAATGAAATTAAAATTTTAAAGCAATTTCAAACCCTAAAAGCAGGATCCATGCGAAAAATCAATTAATTCAGAGGTTTAGAGATTATACCAGATATAAACAAGCGAGAATCTTAAACCGATCGCACTCTCGAATCTCCAACCTTAATACAAACCGATTGCGCTTCTACGGTGATTATCCACCACGAACGCCGCATACGAACCGTCGAACGATTCTCGCAATAAGAAGGACTTGCGGTACTAGCCACCAAAAGGAATGGTTTTTTAAAGCTGCTTTTCTCTAGTCTCTCTCTAAGAAGCGGCTAGGTTTTTCAATTATGATATCTTACCCTAAGTAGCGCTATATATCATATATATAGTAGTTAAAAGGAATTAATCAAATCAAAACCTAATTTCATAAAATCCGAATTTATATATATATATATATATATATCTTAATTAAGTCTTACTTAATTAATATACATATATACAAATTATCCTTTTAATTTAAATTCGTGATTTAAATACTATTAATCATATTAATATATTTAAATCCTTAAAATTTAAATTAATTCCCTTTTAAATAACGTTCTATGTGTGTGACCTATAGGTTATTATTACGTTGGCAATAATTTTAAAATCATATTATAAAATTATAAGCATTGAAAGCTGACATCTAGTAATGCATCACGCTACCCAAGTAATAATAAGATCGATGATTCGATCTGACCTTTTCGTGACCAATGTTTCAATGTAATTTAATCCTTTTAACCTTAATATCCTAGATTAAACTCGAGTCATGGAATGTGTCATACTCTTCATAATTTAATCTGAGTTTTCTTGATCAATGAGTAGACTATATGAAACAAATCACTATTTGAGCATGGCCATGCATTTCATAGTCCTACTCAATCAAGAGGCCTATGGATATCACCCATAATATATAGGATGGTTAAATTCCATCTAGATCACTCATATTTCTCACACGATTAATGATGAACCCAATAATCACCTTTATAGTCCACCCTATTAAAGGTGACATTTGATGATATCAAAGTACATAAATTCTCGTGTAGTAATATAGCGATTTTGGTCGGAGGACCATTACATCATTGTCACTATGAGAATTGCTAATGACACTTCGCATAATGCTCCATATAGAATTCTCATGGTGGGGTCTACATCCAAAGACATCGTTTCTCTAACATGTACCTATGCATTGACTTAATATCTCATATATTTATGACAATGAGATTTGGTCATCGATCGATCCACATACTAGTCTCAATGCATCATTGTTGTCCCATCAACATGATGATACTCGACTAGGGACATTTAAGAACACTGATATTAATGGTAATATATAATCTCATGTTCAAGTCACATACTTGAAACTATATAATTTGTATCACTATTCTAAGGAATTTTATTATGTTAACAATTATATTACGCAGTAAATAAAACCATAATAAAATCATATATTTATTCAATCAAATATAATATCCAAAACGTTAAGCAATTATATCAAATAATTGGCCTCTAGGGCATAAACTCTAACAGCCCCGGCATTGATGAGGCCGAATGACAACCGTCTGTAGCAAAAAGTTCCCCAAGGCATGATGAAAGCAATTTTCTCATGGTCCTCCTCAGCGACCATAATTTGATGGTACCCGCAAAGCAATCAGCAAAGGAGTACATGTCGTATTGAGCAGTATTGTCAATAAGAATGTGGATAAATGGCAGGGGAAAGCTATCTTTAAGGCAAGCTTTATTCAAATCCCGATAATCCACGCAGACTCGCACCTTTCCTCCTGGTTTAGGCATGGGAACAATGTTGGATATCCACTCCGGATATGTAGACACCATGATAATTCCAGTTTGAAATTGTTTCATAATTTATTCTTTAACTTTTAAACTCCATTCAGGTTTCAATCGCCTGAGTTTTTGCCTAACTGGCTTGAATCCTTCTTTAATGGGAAGGCGAAAGAACAATGTCAGTGGACCAACCCACCATGTCTTCATGAGACCATGCAAACACATCTTGGAATTGGGTTAATAGTGCAACCATGTCATTCCGTTGATTTGTGGTAAGGTCTGAACCAATCTGGATTAGCTTAGGGTTTTCTAAGGTTCCAAGATTGAAAGAAGTGGTTTGATCAAGATTGGGTTTGGGTTTGTCTGTGACCCATTCCTTAATCTCCTGAGGTGTCTCAATGTCCTCTTGTATATCCATCAAGTCTGAGTCCAACTTTGCATCAAAGTTCTGACCCTTGGAGAGAAGGCACCTCATCATCAAACATGCAGACACATCTAAATTGAGTCACGAAATGAATATGCTTTCACTTAATATATGCAACTGTTCGATCATACAAAAGTGTTAGCATGTACTTGATAAAATAATTGCTAGTACTATAAAGAAAAGCAAGCAATTAATGTTATCTACAGGGCAGAGAGGTTTTTCTGCCCATTTTACCTTTGTCGACCAATGCATGGAGTGTTGCTCCAATTGTCGAGGGCAAAGTCCTGATGGACTGCAGTGATGGAAGGATCATCATTGTCCTCCTTCTCCCGAATGATAACCATGACATCTGGGTAATAATCATCTTAGGTGTATCTGTTTGTATGTTCATCATGAACAATAACGCGTATGCCTCTTTTGCTTTGATTGGCACTGGTTTAGGAAACAGCATGGCCATAACATGGGCTGGCACCTTTACTGGAGACTGTATCAGCTCATGTGGTAAAGGTATAGAAAATCGTCGTACGGCGGAAGCTTAAGGAACCTGCTTGTGCTTATGAGGATTCCTGTGACTGGAATTGGCAGAATAGCCTAGTCCAGATGTTCCAATTTGACTGGACACTTGAATAGGGTGCTTAATACCTTGCTTATCTTTACCAAGCCCTTGTCCAGGTTGATGACCCAATGACATCATTTCTTGAGTGGCCGACTTAACCTCGAAAAAAGTCTTGGGTACGGGAAGTGGCGCTCCAATAGAATGGTATTGCGTAGTACTCACTTCCAGAGTATAAAAACTGGCCTATTCAACTTCTGAATTGAAGCTGATGATTGGTAGAGTTCCTTGTTCAGGGCATTCCGGCTCAGCGTTGATAGTGACAAGACTATTATTGATAATGTATTTGAGTTGTTGATGTAGCGTGGAGGGAACAGCTCCAGCCATGTGTATCCATGGTCTCCCCAATATCAGGTTGTATCCTGAATCTATCTTGAGGACGTGGAAGGATACATTGAATGTATTTGGACCAATCTCAATTGGCAATTCAATCTTTCCGACGGTATTTCGTCGGGATCCATCAAAATCTCTGATAACCGTATGGCTGCTTTGGATTCGCTTGAGATTGATATTCATCT
This sequence comes from Panax ginseng, assembly GCA_020205605.1. Taxonomy (NCBI): domain Eukaryota; kingdom Viridiplantae; phylum Streptophyta; class Magnoliopsida; order Apiales; family Araliaceae; genus Panax; species Panax ginseng. The sequence continues at coordinate 51,780,066 of CM035130.1, forward strand.
TCACCAAGGTGGCATAAGGACAGATATTTAGATATGAGCCTCCATCTATCAAAACTCCAGCTAGCATATACCCGGAAGACAAAACCGCAATGTGTAATGGTTCGCAATGACCTGTCCCTTTGGGAGGTATGTCATCATCAGTGAAGAATATCACATTGTTGTTGAAAATGTGATTAACTAGATGTTGAAATTTTTCCACATCCACTGATTTTGGCAAGTAGGCTTCTTCCAAAACCTTCAGTGAGATCTTCTGATGATCCTCAGAAGAGAAAACCAAGTCCAGTATAGATATCTGGTGTGGAGCTTCTCGTAAGCTTAAAACCACCTTGGCTTCATTGTGGCCTACAGTGCGGAGGAATTTTTCAATCTTCTCCATGGGAATCTTACGCTTTGCTTCGCAAGTAGGTTTCATAACCCGTTGAGGAAGATACAGTGGATTTTCCCTCGACACTATAGCAGAGATATGAGACGTGGATCCTTCAGCTTCTCCATAATTCCATGGAACTTTGTGTAAGCTGACAACAGGATATTGTGGTCTGAATGATAAAGAAATTGGCTGCAGTGCGGCCGGGTTTCAAAGGATTATCGACTCCTTTGAGTTGAATTGGTTGTATGGGAAATACTTTGTGATCACATCATCCACGCCGGATATAATTACTATTGATCCCTTCCATTTGGTAGGACATGCATTCCCACCCTTGAGTTGCACAGTGTAATCATCTGCTATTTGCACGACACCGCTATCAATAAGATTCTGAATGAGATGGCGGAGTGCCCAGCATTCTTCTGTGCTGTGACCGCGAGAATATGAATGATATTGACACACTTCATCATGATTGAACTGTTCTGAGCGAGGATTGATTGGAGGCAGAAGGAAGGTAATTCTTCCTTCATTGATCAACATTTGTAGTATTTCCTCCATAGATTGGCCAAGATAGGTAAATTCCCTTTGATTGGCAAAATCCCGATGGGCTTTAGCATTGGCTCTCTTTGCAACCTTATCCTCTATAGCTTCGCTTTCTGAAGGTGGTGATGGAGAATTCATAACAAAAGGAAGGAGATAGGCATGCTCCTGCCTAATTAATTGGCGTGTGACTTGATGATGGTTGGTCACCAGTTCTGCCAATTGCTCAATTTGTTTGCAAAGTGCTTTCGTTTTTAGTTCCATAGTAAACTGGAACTTTGCATAATTCCATTTGTCAACACCATCTTTGAGGGTTTGGGATGATTCACCATTAGAATTGGAACTCTGTCCAGTGCACCAACTGATCATGTTGACCTCTTCTTCTTTGTGTTGAGGAAGAGGGTTGTCTTGCACATGAGGTTGATCTGGTTTGGTGACCACGATCTCACCGTTGTCAATTAAATTTTGGATCTTATGTTTCAAGGCCCAACAATCTTGAGTATCATGTCTGGGTGCTCTGGCATGATAAGCACATTTCTGAGTAGCATTAAAACCCCTCCCATTAGGGTTTCCTGGCGGAAGAAGATGTGTAATTTTCTTTTGAGTAGTCAGAAGAGCAAGAATATTCTCGAGTGAATCCCCTAAGGGTGTGAACGTTCGAGGACACTTTATTTCTCCACCTTTAGGCAATGGAGGGTTTGAATATTGTGCTTGAAAAGGGGAGTAATTTCTCCTCTGTAGAGGCACGCTTTGATTGCCTTTTTGACCTTGTAGTATCAAGGAAACATCCTCCTCTTTCTTTTTATGGACCCTCTGGGGGTTGTTTCCATAAGATCCAGACTGGATGTGCTCAGCAACAGCTTTAAGAGCGGCTAGGTCTTGAATTTTACCAGACTTCAATCCCATTTCAGCCATCTCTCCGTGTTTGATCATTTCAAAGAATGGTTTACCAATACCAGCTAAGACTCTTTCATAGAAAGGAGCTTCCTGTATATCTATAAACGTCATGACCATTTATGATTCCGTCATAGAAGGAATAACTTGAGCAGCAAGGAGCCTCCACCTTTGAGCATACTCTCTGAAAGACTCATTAGAATGTTTCTTGACCTTGGTAATTTGGTACCGGTTAGGAGCCATCTGAGATTGAAAACTGTATTGAGTGAGGAAGGCATGAGCCGCCTCTTCCAAAGCTATGGATCTTTGAGTTGTCTAATGTCGGTATACCATGAGCGGGCTTCTCGATCAGGATTTTTTTCAAATAATGCATTCTGAGCTTTTTATTTTCCGCGTAAGATCCAAGTTCTCTAATAAACACCTTTAAATGTGTATAAGAATCTCCTAATCCGTCATACTTTTCAAAATCAAGAGTTTTAAATTTCTCTAGATAATGAACACCAGGGAAGATACAAAGGTCAGCATATGAAACACTTCCATATGCTCCAATCCCTTTGAGAACACGGATAGTTTCCTCCATTTGGAGTACTTTCTTCCTGATATCACCGGTGTCTGGATCTCCTTTGAGATGGGTTTTTTTAGGGTCTTTGTTGGTCGTATCCAACGGAGGTTCTAGATTTGTTTTATCTAGACCTTGTGTTCCTCCTTGTGTAGAGGATTCTATATGTGGAGGCATCTTTGTACCCTGAGTGGATTGATGCAATTCTTTAAGTAAGACAGCCAAATTTGTGATTTGTTGACTTAATCCGTCAAATTCTTCGCGAGAAACAGGATTAGACTGGTCAGACGAAGACATGATTGGTTGTAGGCTCGTGGCCTTTTTAGATTTTAAGCGGGTAACAGGCCCAATGATTTCCCTACAAAAGACTTATGTAGTTTAGTCTTAGGGTAATGTAAATGTTATCATAACATGTCCATTTTAGGAATATTGTCCTACAAAACCAGGTGTTAATTGATAACATGCATGCACAGATAATCTTCATATTTTCCATTACATAAAGATGAGCATGGAATAAAATTTACAAGTAAATGCTTTTACAAGTAATTTAAAATGGAAAGCATGAAGAGACTTTCCTCCGCGTTTGGTTTATCAGAGGTTGACCTATCTTAGGGTTTCTCTCGCAGCTTTTGGCATAAAGGTTCCCTAATCATCGTAATCTACTTGACGGGAAGTTAATCCGGTCTTTCAACTGGAGAGAATCTGGGTGGTGCCTTTCCTGAGCCCCGTTGGAATTATTCTTCCTACGAGTCCAATAATCAAACACAGACAGGATAGCCTCCTGATGGAGAAACCACACAACATACATTCACATACAACGTGTCTCACCGTTTATGAAAATGATGACATGTGCAAAGCACTAATATCACAGATAGATATAGTATAGTGCAGTAAGTAAAATGCATTCGTACACATTCATCATAAATGTAAATGCAACATTCAAACACAAGCATATAACAGCTTTGAAAAGCTTGTAATAGCGGCTTAAGCCCTCTTACTAGAGTCCCCAGCAGAGTCGCTACCTGTCGACGTCGGGATTTTTTGGTGTCCCTTTTCGTTACTTGTTCTTTGGTGTTCTCATGTTAATGTGAGATTTGTTTGAAAAAACAAGTTAAAAAGGTCCGACATGTATAATGTCGACGATTTGACATTAAGAGTCGACAGTTGGTGTATTTAACTGGTTACACCAACGCAACTGAAAAGGTTTGCACATTGACCTAGTGATGTAACACTGCTAAACGGGTATGTGAAACCGAGATTCATTTTTGGTCTGGGGGCTTGATTATACGGAGGGAAGGTGTTAGGCACCCCCCGACATCCGTGTTGCCACGGTGACCGCCACTTTTCAAAGAAACTGTTATATGAATGTGTGTGTGTGTGTGTGTGTGTGTGGATTAATGTGTAATTATTTGGAAGTAGTGCTACGCCTCGTTCGCACCTATATACAAAGGGTTTGAATTTATGGAAAAATTCAGTTTTAAACAAGATATAGCAATGAAGTTTTATAAAAAGAGGTTTTTCAAACCCTGTGCTCAATAGTAATTAAGGCCTTTGATACTTCCATTTTATTATTAAATGTTCGGCTTGTTTGCTTTTATTTTCGAGATGCGAAGCATCTTGAGAAAAATAATATCTGACGATGCGAACTCCTCACTGCAGCATAATGACCATCCAAGGAAATTCGTAGACCTTTGTAAAATAATTTACAAGGTGCTCACAGCTGAAAAAGGTCCATCATGGGAACTGAATCTAGATCCAGTAAACTGAATCTGTGATCACATGATTCCTAGGCTCACATAATACTGCAATTTGTATGGAAAGCAGTAAGCAGTTATATATATAAAAGCTTTAAAAATATATATACAGACTTGATCAACCACCACGAAGCAACTCCATCGGGGATCGAAAATGTAAATATATAAAAGCGGTAAATATATATATATATATATATATATATATATGGGCATGATCAACCACCACAAAGTAAACTCCAGGTGGGACAAAATGTAAATAAACTTGTAAAAGCGATCAACTGCCACGAAGTAAACTCCAGGCAGGACGAAATGTAAATAAAACGATAAAAGGCCACGAAGTAAACTCTAGGCCTGACAGAAATGTAAATATATATATATATGTACACATATATATATATATATTTGCAATAAACGCACCGGATGTAAATCTAGGCTCATCGGATATGTCCGACAACAATTATATATATATATATATATATATATATATATATATAAGCAGGTAAATGCTCCAGATGTAAAGTTCAGGTTCATCAGATATGTCTGACAACAATTATATATATAAGTATATATATATATAAGCAAATAAATGCTCCAGACATAAGTCTAGGCTCAATCAAGGCATAACTCGATAATGTTAGTCCATATATAAAATATATACATATATAAGTATATATATACGATGAAATGAAAACCACAGATAGAAAGTAAAATGCAAACGCACACAACACGACTCTCAATGTGTATAACAATGTGTGCTAATATGAGAAGAAGGCTTTATAGAATATGAGAAGGATTACAGTGGGCTGCCAATGTAGACTTCAATGACTCTATATGGATGAACACTCAGCCCGCCGGATAAAAAGATAGCTATATGTGAGCTAACTGATGTTTAGAAAAAAGGAAACACTCAATATGGGTGTGTACAGAGTAAATTGGACAGGGCTTCCTCGCTTTTCTCTCTCCTTCTCCTCTCCAAATGGCTGACCCCAAGGTCTATATTTATAGACTGATGGTCGCATGTACACCTGCGGCAGCCGTGGTTATACCTGCTGCTGGTCGTGGTGCATCCGGGCCTCGTGGGTCCCGTCGTCTCGAAGTACATGCACTCGTGCACTATAATGTCCGCTCGAACTTGTAGAACTTCAATCCGAGCATCCGAACGAGGTATATGTGACCTTCTTCGGACCGCTTGTGTCGAGAGTTACGCAATGACATGGATTAGAGGTTGTACAAAGTCAGGAAGAGGGGTCCATGCCCATGGTCTTCAAGATTCAAATTCTATCCAAGGTACTACCACGCGTAATAGTCACTCAGGATTGTAACTCCTCGGTTCTTATGGGACATCGTTGTATGTATGAATGTATGTATAAAGTGTTGAGACGACACGCAGGTGTTGAAGGGGCAAGATGACGTTTGACTCTTCGCCGGGGTTATCGTCGGTTTGAGTTGAAAGTAGACGTTGCTCAGGGTTACATCTGAGATTGGACTACTTGTTGGTATGTTGCGATATCATCTTGTGAGAGAAAACGTTGAAGTGGTAAGATGATAGTTGACTCCTCGACGGGGTTATCGCCAGTTTGAGTTGAAAGCAGACGTTGTTCAGGGTTACATCTGGGATTGGACTACTTGTTTGAATGCCTCAATGTCATCTGTGGGTGTGCCTGTCTATCCGGTGTTAGCTCTGGGTCTGAGGTATGAGTGCCTCGGCAGGAGGTCTGATTGAAGCTGATAGCATGTATTTGAAACAAGAATTTCCGGAGTTATCGCCGGAACTGCAACAGCATTCCTTAGGGTTATCGCTAAGGATAAAACTCGGGGTTATCTCCGAGGTTGGAAATGATCCTTCTGGTGTGTGTTCCGGGGTTGGAAATGACGTTCTCGGTGTGTGTCCCGGGTTTGGAAATGATGTTCCCGGAATGGATGTAAGCTGTCTTCCAGGGTTATCTCCGAAAGACGAATCTGCCCTCCTGCAATGTTAGTAACAGGCGTGCAGAAAATTTTGAGTGTCTACAATATCGATTAGAATGAACAACGAACAAAGAACACGAAGAACGTTGTTGATGGACAAATTTAAAACAATCGTAGGATAATTGTTGTTTATGGATAATTTTAAAACCATCGCGTATAAGTTTGGTGCATATTGCTTGGTTAGGAATGGTAGAAACGTTCATGAAGAACGGATTAAAACTTAGCTATAACGAAGTTATGTCGAAAATTTCGTAAAAGATGAATGAGAATTAGAAAGTTAGTAAATGAACCCGAACGTGAAGGGTTTCATAAGAATGTTAGAGAACATAGAAAACGTGAGTTGTGGACTCAAGAATGAACGAATTCTGAGTTCGGATGACCGAATTACGGACGAACTAACAAAGAGCGTTAAAAACATAAAACGAACAAAGGGTGAAGATTAAGCCAATCGAATGGCACGTTAATGGATTTAGAATGAAGTTCTGTCCGAGAGGGGATTGAAGTATGTAATATAAGGAAGAGAATGTCTTTGGAAAGAGCTCGTTCCGAGTTATAACTATTAAGTTATGAAAGCGGGAAATAAGCGTTTCAAATTGGAGTTAGCACTTAGAGAAATTTTCCAGGGTTAGGGCTTGCGCGCAAGTGCCAACCATGCCTTAGGAAGGTGGTCTTTGCGGCGCTTGAACAAGGAAGTCAGTACTTCAAACTCACATGAAGCGAGAGAGATAAAGAAGAGAGTGGCGTCGCAGCGCCAGTGTAGGAAAAAGCCAGAGAAGAGCTTTTAACTACTCAACTCTTACGGGAAACGTATGGGAAGGTAAAAGACATAATGTTCAACTAATGTAACACTTAAGCAAGTAATTTAAACCTTTAATACAGGTTGAAAGAAATGATCAAAAGAGATTAAGAGACCAAAAAGGTAATGAACATAAACGCAACGCAGATGAGTTGAATAACTGGTTTTAGCATACAGCGAATTGTATGGCTTCGACATTAAGGAAGAATAATTAATGGTATTAAGAAAGTCGTAATGAACGGTAAAAAGATTAATAGAAGTCGAATGTGAGTCGGATGAGAACGTTAGAATAAAATGTAAGTGTTGAACACTTTAACCGACGTGGAGGTTGAGGGTACGCAAATATTAAACGCATAGAACCTACACCCCATGTATGGTTTGACCATAAGATGATGAAGATCAATGATTAAACCATGAATGGTAAAAGACTGAATTAAAGACAATGATGTTAACATAACGAAGCTGAGTAATGATTAACTTGAATGATCGCTCTGAGTATACAAAAGACTGTATGACTTAGACGATAAAGAGTGAATACTGAGGTGTGGCATTTAGTTTCCAGGAAGCCATAAGGAATGAGAAATTAACTTGGCGAATGTTATAGTTTTAATGGTTCGGATAAGTTAAGATAAGTTTAGGTTGTAGTACAATCGTAACCTTTGATGGTTGACATATGGGAGCTGGGCTAAACAATTCCTTTAGAGAGCGAAGGTATATACAAAACTGGCAACCGATCTAACTCACTGTTATGGGCAGTGTAGATGAAACGGGAACTTGTTTGTTGGTTGTTTATGGGAAACCACTCAGAGTACCATATGGACTACTAGCAGAGAAGCAATGTGTGCTGAGTCCAAGAGAAGTTATAAGAAGAAGATAAGAATGTAAAACATAAAAGATGATGAACGTATAAGTAAGACATCTCTGTATGTCATGAAGCTGTAGAACGATAATGAAAGTGGTCGCGTAAACTTAGGTTGCAAGAACGCGAACCCTAAGAAGTAAAGTTAAGTAAACTAATGCATAACTCAAAGATGTATGAATAATTGGTGTATGTGTTGTTTTCTTATGTGTTATATAGGAATTGAAATGAGAAGTTCGGCGTAAGTTGTAGCTGGGCGTAAGGCAAGTTTCCTAACTTCATTCATATTCTAAATGAATGCTAGTTTCTTAAACTTCTCAGATGTTGAACTTGAGAAGTTATGTCTACGTGTGAATGTGTGATATTTGTACAAGGTGGTAGAACGTATGTGGCCTTGAGCCACAATCTGAACACTTCGGTGTTTCTATGATATAAACGGTTTTATGATTGAGTTGTTCAATACAAGTATGTTATGTGTATATATGATCCGTTATTGTTAAGTCTGTGCTAATGATTCTAGCCAGACAGGATGTGCATGAAAAAGGTAGAAGAATGAAATTATTTCAAAATGAAATTAACTGATGTTTTAAAATGATAGGAATCGAGATTATTCCTATTATTCAAGTTATTTCATAACCTTTGTTCGGTTATCAAAGTTCTAAAGGAACGTTTAAACTCTTGAATTTGTTTGTTCAACTCTGCTATGGCTTTGTTGAGCAATTGAATGCTCACACTTGCTTTAAATAAAAAACATTTTCAGCGTACGATGTTAGAAGAACTTAAGGATCCCGTAAATATCAAGTTGACGGTACCCAGATGAAGATCCATTCAGAATGTGGATGAGGGAGAAGATCGAGCGAAGACTTGTAATATCAAATAAGTTAAATGAAATTTAGATTAGTTTAATGAACTATTATGTATCCTTAGTGGCGGATGAAAGTCACTTTTGTAAGATAAAATGAATAATGTATTTATAATTATTTGTAATGAAAAAGGTTATAAGGTTTCTAGAACCTGGGATTTGAGAGTGTATGTTGTTATATTTCAGTTTATAATGATGTATGTTTGGATGAATGATGTACTCATGACGTACGTAATCCGGGTGTGAAGATAGACCAGATTTTGGGGTGTTACAAGTTGGTATCAGAGCTGATAGGTTATAAATCTTAGGTCAGAGTATCTAAGACTATAATCGTAGAGAGAAGGATAAGAAGATCACCACGTGATCATAGTGAATTGTAGTAACAGGTGAGCTGTTAAACTATGAATGATTTATAGTACTACAAAATAGTACAAGAAGAAGAACTCAGATTGAGTTATAAAGGATAGCATACGAATTAAAGAAAATTCGTATTTAGTAAAGAGAGATTTAGGAGTTGTAAAATTTCGATTGAGGACTCATGTGATAGCTGAGTTGTATGAACCTTTGTTATGGGCAGAGGTTTGTGCTTGGTGTAACAACTGCTTAGCTTATTACAGTGATAATCATTGGGATTGGTCGTGCTATCAATATGTATATGGCGAGAAGGTGAATCTTTTCTCATGTGTATACTTGATAGGTAGAGAATGATAAGGTAGGTGCGAGTTCTTGAGACTCATACTTAGGTACGTTTGTGACTCATAATGATATGGTAGGTTTTTAAACATCTCAGCGAATGGACGCTTATGGTCTGTCTGGGATAGTTCTTAAACTCATATTATTGTGGAAAGTTCCTAAACTCATAATGTGTTGTAAGTTGATGGACTGTACTAAGATATAGGAATGCTTAGACTGAAAATGAGTTGTTTCAGTGGTCTTAGTATTGAAGGTGCTAGAGAAGATTAAGTATTGTCGCAGTAAGACAATGAAGGAAGATGGAGAATAGGATATTCCAAGTCATCTAGCTATGCTAGATTTCGAAGTTTATTGAAATCGTGCTTATGTGTTCACATTTTGAAAATGAAAGAATTGGTTCAACTTTTGGAACCAATAGATTTTTAAAAGAAATATTCTTGGTATGTCTATGCTAATTATTTCGGCTAGACAGAAATTGATTTAAAATATCAAAATGAATTTTATATCATCCGTGCATTTGATGCAAGGTTGGTAAAAAGATGGAGTTATTAATGCAATTGAACCTAGTGTTGGATGTGATCTTAGGATCAACAACCCGCTATGGTATGATGTATAATGATGAAGTCACAGATTGATGAAGTCTTCAACGTACTGTGAAAAGTATGGTATCATGACGTCATAAAACATTTTGATGAATTGAAAAAGAATTTACAGAAGTAGTCAATGTCAATTAAGTTGACTAGACGAATGTTTCACGTTGATAACCAATTTATTGGTATGGTCTAAGCTACTTGATTCGGCTAGATAAATGGTATGTCATGTTTAAAAGAAAATTGAGCTTTCTTTGAAGAAGTTGTGCCAAACCAAATTGTTTTGGTGCGGAATCTAATGATTAAGTCTGAGGTGAACATATCCTGAAATGGGGTATACGATGGGTAAGAGGTAGTTTGCTTTCTTTGTGATTGTAAACCCGATTTGTGGAAGAAAGGTTACTAACGCACATGTTGTTAAACCTAGTAAGAATTCATGGTCGATTTGACCCCTCAGCAAAAGTATGAAATGTTTTAAAAGGAAATTTTATATTCCTTGTTATTCTTTCTACTTCATGATTCTTGATAGGTTATGGAGGTTAGGAATGATTGAAAGATAAGAACTCTGTTGAAGGGAATTAAGAAGAAGGGTAGGCTAAAATTTTGAGGACGAAATTCTGTGAAGAAGGGGTGAATGTGATAACCCGGGTAAGAGTGTGGTTTTAAGAAATTCTGAGGACGGAATTTTTTTAAGGAGGGAAGAGTGTGACGACCCAGAAATTCAGATCGTCCAGAAATTAAGCTTAAAGAATTAGTTATTAATAAAATGAATTTTTATTAATAATATTATGTGTTATGTGTTTATTAATCGTTCTAGAACCTACGATGATTATAAGTCGAGAGGATTCTGTCTACGAGCTAGACTGAACGAGTAATAATTTTCAAGACAAAAATGAAAATTTTCCGGGAACAAAAATATTTTCAGGGAAAAAGACAAAATAGGCACTATTCACCCGACGAAACCTAAGGGTTAGGGTTTGAATAACCTAAGCCTTTCCGAGAGTTCAGTATGTCAAAATGACATTCCGTCGAAAGATTTGACGATAATATGCCGGACGAAATAAAAATGACGAAAAGTATTGTTATGTACTTTTCATTCGTTTAGCTACGTTAGGGGAAAATGTGAAGGAAAACGCTTGACACCAAAAAGTGTTTTTCAGTTTTTCAGAAATCCGAAGAATACGTAAAAGTTAATCGATAAAGGAAAGACGAAATATCCAAAAATATTTGGATTCTGAGAATCGCAGTTTTTTAAACTGTTGGACGAAAACCCGAAAGACGGAACCACGAAACTGAAAGGCTAAGTTAACTTAACACTTAAGTCATGAATAGTAAGGAGGTTGGGGGAAAAATTACTAAAATATCCCTAGCTTGGAAACTCTATAAATAGAAAGCTTATTTCATTGTTTAAGGATTTTGAGAATCCTACACTTTGAAAGAGAGAGAGAGAGTTCGGATGGGAGGATGAGAAGGAGAAGGAAGCAGAAAAATTTGCTCGTGAGCAACCTTTGTCTATTGGAAAGAGATTAAATGAGAATGGTAATCCGAAACCTAGTCTTTTATAAATTTTCTTTAAGTTTTTATGTTAAAAAACATAACTTAATGAGAATAAGAAGTAGATGATGTTAGGGTTGATTTCATATGGTTGAAATCATGAGAAATAAAGAAAATAAGAATTTGAAGTTTAGTAAATAAATTTCTTAAGGAAGTATAAGATTTGTAATGAATTAGAACGATCCGAGAGGATTATATAAATAAGTAGGTGAAATAAGTAAGGAATGATTGTCTATAACATCAAATTCCAAAAAAAAGTGAAATCGTAATCCAAAATATTGATTAAAATGAACAACGAACGAAGAACACGAAGAACACGCGAAGAACACGAAGAACGTTGTTGATGGACAAATTTAAAACAATCGTAGGATAATTGTTGTTTATGGATAATTTTAAAACCATCGCGTATAAGTTTGGTGCATATTGCTTGGTTAGGAACGGTAGAAACGTTCATGAAGAACGGATTAAAACTTAGCTATAACGAAGTTATGTCGAAAATTTCGTAAAAGATGAATGAGAATTAGAAAGTTAGTAAATGAACCCGAACGTGAAGGGTTTCATAAGAATGTTAGAGAACATAGAAAACGTGAGTTGTGGACTCAAGAATGAGCGAATTACGAGTTCGGATGACCAAATTACTGCAGATTTAACTAACAAAGAGCGTTAAAAACATAAAACGAACAAAGGGTGAAGATTAAGCCAATCGAATGGCACGTTAATGGATTTAGAATGAAGTTCTGTCCGAGGGGGATTGAAGTATGTAATATAAGGAAGAGAATGTCTTTGGAAAGAGCTCGTTCCGAGTTATAACTATTAAGTTATGAAAGCGGGAAATAAGCGTTTCAAATTGGAGTTAGCACTTAGAGAAATTTTCCAGGGTTAGGGCTTGGCGCCGCGGTGCCAACCATGCCTTGTAAGGTGGTGCTGCAGCGCCAGACAAGGAAGTCAGGTACTTCAAACTCGCGCCGCAGTGCGAGAGATAAAGAAGAGAGTGGCGTCGCAGCGCCAGTGTAGGAAAAAGCCAGAGAAGAGCTTTTAACTACTCAACTCTTACGGGAAACGTATGGGAAGGTAAAAGACATAATGTTCAACTAATGTAACACTTAAGCAAGTAATTTAAACCTTTAATACAGGTTGAAAGAAATGATCAAAAGAGATTAAGAGACCAAAAAGGTAATGAACATAAACGCAACGCAGAGATGAGTTGAATAACTGGTTTTAGCATCTACAAATAATTGTATGGCTTCGACATTAAGGAAGAATAATTAATGGTATTAAGAAAGTCGTAATGAACGGTAAAAAGATTAATAGAAGTCGAATGTGAGTCGGATGAGAACGTTAGAATAAAATGTAAGTGTTGAACACTTTAACCGACGTGGAGGTTGAGGGTACGCAAATATTAAACGCATAGAACCTACACCCCATGTATGGTTTGACCATAAGATGATGAAGATCAATGATTAAACCATGAATGGTAAAAGACTGAATTAAAGACAATGATGTTAACATAACGAAGCTGAGTAATGATTAACTTGAATGATCGCTCTGAGTATACAAAAGACTGTATGACTTAGACGATAAAGAGTGAATACTGAGGTGTGGCATTTAGTTTCCAGGAAGCCATAAGGAATGAGAAATTAACTTGGCGTAATGTTATAGTTTTAATGGTTCGGATAAGTTAAGATAAGTTTAGGTTGTAGTACAATCGTAACCTTTGATGGTTGACATACGGGAGTGGGCTAAACAATTCCTTTAGAGAGCGAAGGTATATACAAAATCGGCAACCGATCTAACTCATCGTTATGGGCGGGTAGTAGATGAAATGGGAACTTGTTTGTTGGTTGTTTATGGGAAACCACTCAGAGTACCATATGGACTACTAGCAGAGAAGCAATGTGTGCTGAGTCCAAGAGAAGTTATAAGAAGAAGATAAGAATGTAAAACATAAAAGATGATGAACGTATAAGTAAGACATCTCTGTATGTCATGAAGCTGTAGAACGATAATGAAAGTGGTCGCGTAAACTTAGGTTGCAAGAACGCGAACCCTAAGAAGTAAAGTTAAGTAAACTAATGCATAACTCAAAGATGTATGAATAATTGGTGTATGTGTTGTTTTCTTATGTGTTATATAGGAATTGAAATGAGAAGTTCGGCGTAAGTTGTAGCTGGGCGTAAGGCAAGTTTCCTAACTTCATTCATATTCTAAATGAATGCTAGTTTCTTAAACTTCTCAGATGTTGAACTTGAGAAGTTATGTCTACGTGTGAATGTGTGATATTTGTACAAGGTGGTAGAACGTATGTGGCCTTGAGCCACAATCTGAACACTTCGGTGTTTCTATGATATAAACGGTTTTGTGATTGAGTTGTTCAATACAAGTATGTTATGTGTATATATGATTCGTTATTGTTAAGTCTGTGCTAATGATTCTAGCCAGACAGGATGTGTATGAAAAAGGTAGAAGAATGAAATTATTTCAAAATGAAATTAACTGATGTTTTAAAATGATAGGAATCGAGATTATTCCTATTATTCAAGTTATTTCATAACCTTTGTTCGGTTATCAAAGTTCTAAAGGAACGTTTAAACTCTTGAATTTGTTTGTTCAACTGCTATGGCTTGCTGAGCAATTGAATGCTCACACTTGCTTTAAATAAAAAACATTTTCAGCGTACGATGTTAGAAGAACTTAAGGATCCCGTAAAGATCAAGTTGACGGTACCCAGATGAAGTGCCATTCAGAATGTAGATGAGCGAGAAGATCGAGTGAAGACTTGTAATATCAAATAAGTTAAATGAAATTTAGATTAGTTTAATGAACTGTTATGTATCCTTAGTGGCGGATGAAAGTCACTCTTGTAAGATGAAATGAATAATGTATTTATAATTATTTGTAATGAAAAAGGTTATAAGGTTTCTAAAACCTGGGATTTGAGAGTGTATGTTGTTATATTTCAGTTTATAATGATGTATGTTTGGATGAATGATGTACTCGTGATGTACGGAATCCGGGTGTGAAGATAGACCGGATATCGGGGCGTTACAGTACCCCGACACGAAAAGTATCCTGAATACCCGAGTGAATGATACTAGAGTGAATAGTAACCCATGAATAGTACTTCGGCATAAAAAGTGCCCTGAATACCCGAGTAAATAATACTAGAGTGAATAGTAACCGGGTGAATAGTAACCCGTGAAAAGTAACTCATAAAAAAATATCAAGAAAATGATATTCCATGACGAGTACAAAAGAAATTATATCTCATACAAGTATAATAGAATATACGAAACTGCAAATGGTTTTTCCCCCGCAATGTGGTAATCCACATAGACAGATCATTTCCATAATTTAATAAAGAATGAACATGAAGGATCATTCACCATGCATGCGGTAATCCACATAGACAGGTTATTCCAACAAAATAATAAACAATGGAATAACAGAAGAATTCACCAGGCATGCGATAGACCGCACAGATAGGGTATTACTGAGTGACTGAGTGACAGGGTAATCCACTGAGTGACTTCTTACGTAAGCATCAATAATCAATATCGTGTGCTACTATGCAACCACGCGTATTACTATACTTTTACTATCGGGTAGTTCAACAGTTTCAACGATAACACTTTCGCCGTTATTTTTATAAAAAGATAATTCTGTCATTTTCTAACTACGACAATACTTCCTTTGTGGGGTCCACCAATGATTGTGTCGTCGTACGAATATTCCCCGACAAAAAGAATATTCCCCGACCAAACGAATATTTTATAACATCTTGCATACTCTGCAAAATTTATAAATACTACACACAACTATAACATTATATCAAATCCACACCATAATAAAAAAAATATTTTGAGAAATTTAAATCTTTATTCATAAAATTTGGGGTCTCACAATCTCCCCTCCTTATGAAATTTCTCCCTCAAAATTTACGTATGTACCTGGTATGCCGAAGAGATGAGGATACCTTGACTTCATTTCAGATTCTAACTCTTGAGGAATAACCTTTGAGTGTTGAATACGATCCTTTTTATCCATGATTTTAACACGTATCTCCTCATACGTTAAATCTTCTGCTATCTCGTCTAGTTCTAATTTAATAATGTGGTTCGGGTCGTCCACATATTTACGTAACATCAATACGTGAAAAACGTTATGAACACGCGACATACTTGGTGGTAAAACGAGTCTATAGGCCACAGTTCCTACTTGATCGAGGATATCAAATGGGCCAATTAAATCGACGGTTGAGATAACGCCTTCTTGAACCTCCTTTTTCACATTCATCAGATTCGGGTGTGTAGCTTGAGCGGCTTTAACTTTATCGATTAAAGTCGATTCTACTCGTATATTCGTTATCTTCACGTGGGTCCCTAGAGTCTTTAACTCTATCTTCATCATTTGTAAGTTATACGAAATGAGTTTTTGTGTCAACAACATCGCACTCATAAACGCATACGATCTTTTACTCAATGCATCAGCTACCACGTTCGCTTTTTCCACGATAATATTAAATGGTATGGTCGTAATCTTCAATAGCTCGAGCCAACATCTTTGGCGCATTATACGTTTCTTTTGATTAAAGAAACATGTAAGGGTTTTAGAAATGGGTTTTGTATTGCGGTCAATACAAAATTCGATTTCACGCTCTGGGGTAGGCTAGGAAGTCTTCAGAGAATACATCAAGAAATTTATTAACAATAGAAATGTCATTCAAAACCGTGACTGTGATGCCCCCAAAATAGGTATGCATCACCCATCTTGACTCGCCAAATACATGGTACAAAATACAAATAAAACTTAACTATACAACTGTCGTGTAAAATACGACAAAACATAAATTGAGAGTTTAAACAAGAATATTTCCTTCTAGACAATATCCATTCTCAATGGAGTTCTCATAGACAGTATACAAACTCAAATTCAGTCCTCGTTACATTTATTATCACACTATTTAACAGAATAGTGAGGACTACTAATGTTATCATCTGGATTGTCACTCCATTTCCCAACTCATCCCAGCTATATTCTCATTTCCTGAAGAGAACAGTGAAAGAAAGGGTGAGCTCAACTAGCCCAGTAAGAAATATTATGACTAAGATAATGCAGGATAAATTATCATTAGCCTTCAACAATGTTAAACTAATAAAATACAATAGACAACAAGTTTAACTGCAGCGGAATAAGCAATCCATTAAAAGAGTCAAGTAGAGAATAAAATCTACTATCTTTTATGATTTAAAAAGTTTTTCATCACTTTTATCGCTGAGACTCAGCTTAATAAATAATCCACATCATCCCTGCACTACGGCCAAGAATATTCATTAGGGTCACGACCACAAATTATCCATGCACTACGGGCCAAGGATATTCGTGTATGCATCAATGGTCATGATCATGCCAACAACTATCCATCAACACACTACGGGCCAATGAGGACTTTTACCACATCATTTGTAACATTACGGTCATGATTATACCGAATAATCCCTGGTCATAATCATACCAAGTCCATCTATGCACTACAGGCCACAGATGACTTTAAAAAATATAAACATGAGGATGATGACAATGATATAAGAATTCAATAAAACAAGTTCAAGAATTAGTTTATCCAGGAACTAATAACGTCCAAATTGTCAACATGATACTTCTTTGTAGAGTAAAATTCAAGAATGCTCAGAAGAATATTTCCATGAAAAGATACTGGATGAAGCGCAAATATTAAGGATATTCCACTAATTTCATGGAGTATAGAAGTTCAAACTTTAACCAACTGAGTATAATAAGGAATGGAATAACAACAGAAATCACCATGCATGCGGCATTCAGATAGACAAAGTTATTCCAATGTAATAATAAATAACGGAACCGAGTCAAAGCGTAATACGCGAAGATGTGATATTCCACGAGTAATAACAAATACGGAACTAGGTCAGTACAGAAACGCATGCATGTGATATTCCAACAAAATAATAAAGAATGGAATAACATAAGGATTTCACCAAGTATAGGGGAGTCCACGATACAAAAGTTATTCCAACGAGAATAATAAAGAGCGGAACCAGTCCGGCCAGAAACGCATGCATGAGGATATTCCAATGTAATAATAAATATGGAACTGTGTCCCACAGAAAAACGCATGCATGTGATATTCGACAGAATAATAATAAATGCGAATAATAAATAATGGAACCAGTCAAGCTTAAATTACACCGCAAGCGAGGATATTCCGGCTGTAATAATAAAGAATGTAATAATAGAAGAATTTCACCACGCATCTGATAAACAAAGTTATTCCAAAGATAATAATATAGAATGGAATAACAGAGGATTTCACCAAGTATAGGGTATGTCAGCAGATCACAAGGTTATGTATAGGGTATGTGGCAAGTATAAAAGTTATTCCAATGTAATAATATAGAATGGAATAACAGTAGGATTTCACCAAGTATAGGGTATGCCGCGTATATAAGTTATTCCAACAGAATAATAAAGAATGGAATAACAGAAGTTCTCTTTATGAATAAGAAAGAATAACACCCCTTACCTTAGAAGAAACTGGATATTGGAAAAGAAAGGTAGCAGACTTCTTTTTTCTTTCTCTCTATATATTTTCTCTCTATAATTTCTCTCTCAAGAGTTTCAGTGAATTCGTAAGAAATAATGAAGGAATGAGCTTCTATTTATAGAAGAATGGAATGAATAGTAACTAATTCATGAACGGTCCGAATTGATTTACTTTTAAACGGACGGTCCATATTGATTTACTATTAAAACTTAAAGCAATGGTCCATACTGATTTACAATTAAAACTTTTAAACCAGCGATCCATATTGATTCACTATTATAACTTTCCACCAGCAGTCCATATTGATTCACTATTATAACTTCAACCAACGGTCTAAAAAATTAGCACATCTCCTCATGGAATAATATTGTACCCAAATACCCAAATGCATAATACTAGAGTGAATAGTAACTGGGTGAATAGTAACTCGTGAATAGTAACTCATGAATAGTAACTCATGAATAGTAATTCGTGAATAGTAACTCGTGAATAGTAACTCATGAATAGTAACTCGTGAATAGTAACTCATGAATAGTAACTCGTGAATAGTAACTCCGACACTAAAAGTGTCCCGAATACCCGATTGAACAATATAACCTCCAGACATCAATTATCATCAGAATAGATGTCAATTTCTACTAACACAAATAATCCCAACACAATGAAACTATCAAATTCATCTTTAATCAACATGAACTTAATCATCATTAATATAATAACTCACAATATTTAACAACCAGGTTGTTCCCAGGAAAGAGGGGGCTTTCCAATAAGAATTTCTCCCTATTGGCGTGCAATTAGGTGACCAAACCTCTCCTTGACAGAACTTCTAGACATTGTAAATATTATAATTTAATAATATGAATAACTTTGTCGTCTCAATTATTGATTTAATAATATAACATATAATACAGATGATATTGTGACAATAATTGAATCAATAATATGAGAGATATGATGCAGAAATTACTGTAGCAATAATTGAGTATAACTGAGTGATTTCTCACATAAGCATCAATAATCACTACCGTGTGCTACTATGCAACCACGCGTATTACTGTACTTTTACTACCGAGTAGTTCAACAGTATTAACGGTAAAACTTCCGCTGTTATTTTCATAAAAATATTTTTGTGGTTTTCTCAATCCGACTATAATTCTGTTGTGGGGTCCACCAATGATGATTGCCATTATATTTAATATTCCTACTAAAATGAATATTCCCCGACCAATCGAATATAATACAACAACTTGCATACTTTACAAAATTTATAAATACTACCCACAATTATAACATTATCTCAAATCCACACCATAATATTAAAAAAAATATTTCGAGAAAATTAAATCTTTATTCGTAAAATTTGGGATTTTACAGTGACTCTCATCCAAGACTTGGATAGCACGTCACATTAATACCTATCAACGTGCCACCGTTATTCACAACGTCCCCTACAGATATTCTAGATTCGGTGTATTCCAAGACTTAGAAGTCACCAAGGAAAGGCTCAGGGCTCTTTACTTATGGCTTAATATAATAGTGATTGACTTTAGTGGTTTGGTTGCTTAAATTCGCATAACAGGTTGGTTAGGAATATGAAAGCTAATAACCTTACGAAAATAATCAATTTTGGCATGATGAGTAGTTAACCAATCGATTCCTAAAATCACATCAAAGGAAATTAATCGATAAATTTTATGCTGCTTTGATACCAACAGAATTATTAGTGTTAGTAAAAATTGACATTTATTTCGATAATAATTGATGTCTGGAGGTTATATTGACCAATAGGGTAATTAACCAGATAAATGAGCAATTAATTGCTATTGATTCACATGATTATAACTATTTGTTCACATGTGTGTACTATTGATTCACATTCATTTACTATTAGGGGAGTTGGTGCAAGATTGATAATACTTGCATGACTAAGTTAAAATGGAGGTATAGATGGAGGTACTATACTGTAATTCGTATTTTCACATGTCTCGAACTATTGATTCACATGATTTACTATTGATTCACATGATTTACTATTAGGGGAGATGATGTAAGTTTGATAATACTTGCAGGAC
Organism: Panax ginseng; assembly: GCA_020205605.1. Lineage (NCBI taxonomy): Eukaryota > Viridiplantae > Streptophyta > Magnoliopsida > Apiales > Araliaceae > Panax > Panax ginseng. The sequence goes on from CM035130.1 coordinate 51,800,151, forward strand.
TAAATTAAAAATAAAGAAAAAGAGAAATGTATTATACTGTAATATTTTGAACCCCAAAATGTGCAATCATAGATGAAAAACGTGCATTTCTGTCCAAATTATTTTTGGTACATGAACATTATTCTTGAATTTTACTCCACAAAGCAGTATCATGTTGACAATTTGAACGTTATTGAATTCTGGATAAATTAAATTATAAATCTTTAAAATTTATCCTTGAACTTGTTTTATTGAATTATTATGTCATTGTCATAATCCTCATGCTTATATTGTGATGAAAGTCATCTTTGGCTTACGTGCATAAATGGACTTGGTATGATTATAACTAGAAATTATTCGGTATAATCATGACCTTAATGTAACGAATGATGTGGTAAAAGTTCTCATTGGCCTGTAGTTCATTGATGGATAGTTGTTGGTATGATTATAACCGAGGATTATTCAGTATAATCATGACCATTGATGATTACATGAATATCCTTGGCCGTGGTGTGTGGATGATTTGATTTTATTTATTGTCGAGTCTCGTTGATAAAGTTGATGAAAACTTTTTAAATCATAGAAGATAGTAGATTTTATGCTCTATTTGACTCTTCTAATGGATTGCTTATTCATTGCAGCTTGTTAATCTAAAACTTGTTGTCTATTGTATTCTATCAGTTGTTATACTGTTGAAGGCTAAGGATAATTTATTCTGTATTATCTTAGTCATAATATTTCTTACTGGTCTAGTTGAGCTCACCTTTTGCCACCTATATGTTGCATGAAGAGGCAGATTATTGGTGGGAATCTGTAAAGCATACCCAGCCTGAAGCACTCAAGATGTCTTGGGAGAAATTACAAGAACTGTTCAACGATAAGTACTTTCCCGAAAGTATTCGTCACATGAAGGAGGTGGAGTTTATCAAGTTGGAGAAAAACAATATGACCGTGTCGCAGTACGAGGCTAAGTTTGCCGAGTTATCCCGGTTTGTATCCCATTTGGTCAATAATGAGGAGTGAATGACGTGAATGTTTCTAAGAGGTTTGAATCCCGAAATACGTCAATACCTTATTTCTCACAAACTTTGTTTATATTCAGATATTGTGAATAGGGCTCAGTTATTGGAGCGCGATAATGAGTCAGCACAACCAAAAGGCAACGACCAACAACACGATAATAATCATACCGGAGGCAATGGCCATCAGAACAATGATAACCATCGTGGGGAAAATTATCATGCAAGAAATGGTAACCACTTCGGTGGTAATCATGGCCAAGATAATAGAAGTGGAAATTTCAAGAAGAGAATGTTCAATAATGATGGAAAGACAGCAGCACCTATTGTTAAGGAAGGAGAACGATCACCGGTTGTATGCTTCAAATGCGGAGGGGAGGGACATATCAGTCCAAGCTGCATGATGCAGTCCAAAGCATGTTATAATTGTGGAAAAGAAGGTCACCTAGCCCGATTTTGTCATGCACCAAAGTCAAGTCCAGCTGGGACGGTGGCACCAAAGGCGGATATGGACAAAACAAAGTCGGTGGTTTCAGGAAGAGCGTTTTTTGTGACATCTCAAAAAGTGAGTAACCCGAACGAAGTTAGCACGGGTTAGTTAATTATAAATTCATGCGAAGTCTATACCTTATTAGATACCGGTTCTACCCATTCTTTTATCTCTCTTGCTTGAGCTCAACGTTTAAATTTTACTCTAGAGAAGTTAGACTTTGACTTATTAGTTGAAACTTCGTTAGTAGAAACCTTCATTTCATGTGTTATCTAAGTCTTGGATGAGAGTCACAGTTTTTAAATGATATTTCTATCAAATTTCCTGACGTATTCTCGGAGAAATTCCTGGCCTACCTAGAGCGTGAAATCAAATTTTATATTGACCCCAATACAAAACCCATTTCTAAAACCCTCAAGTATTTCTTCACCCAAAACGAACGTAACATGCGCCAAAGACGTTGGCTCGAGCTGTTGAAGATTACGACCATACCATTCAATATCATTGTGGAAGAGCGAACGTGGTAGCTGACGCGTTTAGTAGAAGATCGTATGCGTTTACGAGTGCGATGTTATTAACACAAAAACCCATTTCGTATAACTTACAAATGATGAAGATAGAGTTAAAGACTCTAGGGACCCACGTGAAGATAATGAATATACGAGTAAAATCGACTTTAATTCATAAAGTTAAATCCGCTCAAGCTACACACCCGAATCTGATGAATGTGAAGAAGAAGGTTCAAGAGGGCGTTATTCTAGAAGTAAGAATCGACGAAGAGAGGAAATCGCAACCCTCGATTTTTATTGGCCTATTTGAAATCCTCGATTAAGTAGGAACTGTGGCCTATAGACTCGTTTTACCGCCAAGTATGTCGCGTGTTCATAACGTTTTTCACGATCGACAAAGTTACGTAAAATATGTGGACTAATTCAACCACATTATTAAATTAGAACTAGACGAGATAGCGTAAGATTTAACGATGAGAAGATACATGTTAAAATCTTGGATAAGAAGGATCGTATTCAACACTCAAAGGTTATACCTCAAGAGTTAGAATCAAAAGAAGTCAAGGTATCCTAATCTCTTCTAAGATACTGTAATCGCACGTAAATTTCGAGGGAAAAATTTCATAAGGAGGGAGATTGTGAGACCCCAAATTTTATGAATAAAGATTTAAATTTCAAATATTTTTTGAATATTATGGCGTGGATTTGATATAATGTTATAGTTGTGGGTAATATTTATAAATTTTGCAAAGTAAGCAAGTTGTTATATAATATTCGATTGAATTTGGGAATATTCAGATGACGACAAGACAATCATTGGTGGACCCCACAATGGAAATATTGTCGTAGTTAGAAAATGACAGAATTATCATTTTATAAAAATAACGGTGAAAGTGTTACCATTAAAACTATTGAACTACCCGGTAGTAAAAGTACAGTAATACGCGTGGTGGCATAGTAGCACATGGTATTGATTATTGATGCTTACGTAAGAAGTTACTCAGTTATACTCAATTATTGCTACAATAATTGCTACATCATATCTCTCATATTATTGATTCAATTATTGTCACAGTATCATCTGCATAATATGTTATATTATTAAATCAATAATTGGGATGACAAAGTTATTCATATTATTTTTTGCAATATTGACAATGTCTAGAAGTTCTGCCAATGAGAGGTTTGGTCACCTAATTGCGCGCCATTAAGGAGAAGTCCTTATCGGAAAGCCCCCTCTTTCCTGGAAACGACTTGGTTGTTAAATATTGTGAATTATAATATTAATGATGAATAAGTTCGTGTTGATTAAAGATGAAATTGATAGTTCCATTGTGTTGGAATTATTAGTGTTAGTGCAAATCGACATTTATTTCGATAATAATTGATGTTTGGAGGTTATATTGTCTAATCGGGTAATTAACCGGATAAATGAGCAATTAATTGCTATTGATTCACATGATTATAACTATGTGTTCACATGTGTGTACTATTGATTCACATTCATTTACTATTAGGGGAGTTGGTGCAAGATTAATAATTCTTGCATGACTAAGTTAAAAATGCATGTATAGATGGAGGTACTATACTGTAATTCATATTTTCACATGTCTAGAACTATTGATTCACATGATTTACTATTAGGGGAGGTGGTGCAAGATTGATAATACTTGCAAGACTAATTTAAAAATAAAGGAAAAGAGGAAGGTATTATTCTGTAATATTTCGATCCCCAAAACGTGCAATTATCGAAACTATATTTTCCTATAAATAGAAGTTCATTCTTCCTTCATTTCTCATCAATTCACTAAGTCTCACAAGTGCAATTATTATAGAGAGAAAGAAGAAGAGAATTCTGCTACCTCACTATTCCAGTATCCAGTTTTCTTCTGAGGTAAGGGGTATTATTTCTTTCGTATTCATGAAGAGAGCTTCTGTTATTCCATTCTTTATTATTATGTTGGAATAACTCGCCTCATGCTAAGCAATCAATACATGGTGAAATTCTTCTAATTCCATTCTTTATTATTATGTTGAATAACTCGCCTACGCGCAAGTACCGCATACATGGTGAAATTCTTCTGTTATTCAATTTTTTTATTATTCTATTGGAATATCCTGTCTGTGCGAATTATGCATGACCTTGTTCCATTATTTATTATTATGTTGGAATAACATGTCTATGCGAAGTACCGCATACATGGTGAAATTCTTCTCGTTATTCCGTTCTTTATTATTCAATTAGAATATCACATCATGCGTATTATGCATTGAATGGTTCCATTATTTATTATTCGTTGGAATAACATATCTCTCGCGGTCTCATCGCATGCCTAGTGAATTCTTCTATTATTCCATTCTTTATTATTCTCATTGGAATAACCAATCTATGTATTATCAAGATGCATGGTGAATGATCCTTCAGATTCATTCTTTATTAAATTATGAAAATGATCATCACGTGGATTACTGCGTGGCAGTGAAAATCCATTTGCAGTTTCGTATATTCTATTATACTCGTATGAGATATCATTTCTTTTGTACTCGTCATAGAATATCATTTTCTTTGGTATTTTTTTTTATGAGTTACTATTCACGGGTTAATATTTACCCAATTACTATTCTAGTATTATTCACTCGGGTATTCGGGGCACTTTTCGTGTCTGAGTACTATTCACGAAGTTACTATTCACCCAAATTACTATTCACCCAATATTATTCACTGCATTTGGGGTACTTTTCATGTCGAGATCTTATTCATTTAGGTACTATTCAAGTACTATTCACGTGGTACTATTTATCCAAAAAAATATTTTTCTTTTGGTACATGAATATTATTCACTTACTTTACAAATTAAAGATCATGTTGATTAATTTTGACGTTATTGATTCGGATAAATTAAATTATAAATCTTTAAAATTTATCTTGAACTGCTTTTTTCAGTATTCATCATTCCATATGGACTTCGTATGACGGATTTTTATGTGAATGATGTGGTAAAATTCGATTGTTGGTATGATTCCCGAGATTGTTATTGACCATTGATGATCATATTTATTCTTAGTCGTAGTGCGTGGGATGATTCGATCATTCCACTTAGTTGATGAAAAACTTTAAAATCATGTAAGATAGTATTGACTCTTCTTTAATATTTCATCGTTGATTCTAAAAGATGACAAAGGACATTTCTATTTATTGTGATAATCTATAGATTATGATATTGTTCCTCAGATGACAATATTCTTATTCGAATCTTAGATTATGTTTTGTCGTATTTTACATGACTGTTGTATAATTAAGTTGTACTGTGACGCCCCCAAAACAAGTATACATCACCTATCTTGAGTCGTCCAATACATGGTACAAAATTCAAATACAACTTAATTATACAACAGTCGTGTAAAATAAAACAAAACATAATCTAAATGTTTCAATAAGAATATTGTCATCTAGACAATATCCACACTCAATGGAGTCCTCATTATATTTATTATCACACTAATTCAGAGAACAGTGAGGACTACTAATGCTATCATCTGGACCGACACTATGTTCCCCGACTAGTCCCAGCTATATTCTCATTTCCTGAAGAGAACAATGAAAGAAAGGGTGAGCTCAACTAGCCCAATAAGAAATATTATGACTAAGATAATGCAAAATAAATTATCCTTAGCCTTCAACAGTATAACAATTGATACAATACAATAGATAACAAGTTTAACTGCAGCGGAACAAGCAATCCATTAGAAGAGTCAAGTAGAGCATAAAAACTACTATTTTCTATGATTTTAAAAGTTTTTCATCAACTTTATCGCTGAGACTCAGCTTAACAAATAAACCACATCATCGAATCATCCCTGCACCACGACCAAGGACATTCATGTAATCATCAATGGTCATGATTATACCGAATAATCTCTGGTCATAATCATACCAACAACTGTCCATCAATGAACTACAGGCCAATGAGGACTTTTATCACATCATTCGTCACATTACGGTCATGATTATACCGAATAATCCCTGGTCATAATAATACCAAGTCCATCTATGCATGTAAGCCAAAGATGACTTTAATCATAATATAAGCATGAGGATGATGACAATGTCATAATAATTCAATAAAATAAGTTCAAGGATAAATTTTAAAGATTTATAATTTAATTTATCCAGAAATCAATAACGTCCAAATTGTCAACATGATACTTCTTTCAGAGAGTAAACTTCAAGAATAATATTCATGTACCAAAAATAATTTGGATGAAAAGAAATATCTTTTTTGGGTGAATAAGACTCGTGAATAGTACTTCGTGAATAGTACTCGTGAATAGTACTTCGTGAATAGTACTCGTGAATAGAGACTTCGACACAAAAAGTGTCCCTTAATACCCGAGTGAATGATACTAGAGTGAATAGTAATCGGGTAAATAGTAACTCGTGAATAGTACTCCCAGCACAAAAAGTGCCCCTAATACCCGAAAGTGAATAATACTAGAGTGAATAAGAATCGGGTGAATAGTAACTCAGAAAAAAGAAAAATACCAAAAAAAATTATATTCCATGACGAGTACAAAAGAAATGATATCTCATATACAGTATAATATAGAATATACTGTAAATCGCAAATGGATTTTCACCCGCCATGTCAGAATCCACGAGATGCATCATTTCCACAATTTAATAATGAATGAATACAAAGGATCATTCACCATGCATGCTGATGAGTGAGTTTTATACCCATGAATTGGATACATTCGGGCTTAATTTATTGTTATTCTTAAGTCTTTTAGGATGTTTTTATGTGTTTGTGTCTATTCATGCATGTTTTATATTATTTTATAGGAATTGGGACAAAAGTTACATGGATCGATGTTTGGGGTGGCTAGATTCGCGTTTTCGGCTTGCCATTTACACAAAGCACCACTTCGTAACCAATTTGACTATAGCTCCGACATTATTTCGATAAACTTCAAGAATAAAAGTTGTATATCTATTTCTCCTCTTCCTAACATCTTGAATCATCAAAATCAAGTTCGGACGAAGAAGTATAGCCATTTTCCCAAAGGACGCCGTGAGCGAAAAAATGTCGATTTTGGCTAGCTAGCCGGCGCGATTTTTAGTGTATTTTACAAATATGGGCACTAGGGGGGGAACTAAGAGTGCCGTTGCCAAATATTTGGGCTACTGGGGAAGGGTTTGGTGCAGGCTCGGACACGTTTTGGCTTAATTTTGACACCTTTTAGACTCCAAATTGGATTGGGTTTGTTCCTAAGCTCAAAATTAGACTTGTAATCTATAAATACATGATGTAAGACATAAAATAGGAGGAGATTACATAGCTTAGCCTAGAGAAAACACTCCTTTAGATTAGAAAATAACCCTAATTCTTATTAGTTTTGGAGATTGAAGCAACTTGGAGACCATTGAAGATCAAGAGCAAGAGCAAGAGGGAGCATCGATTTGCTAACAATGATTCTATTCTCTTCTCTCATCTTACTTTTATCTTTTGATGTCTATTCGGTTATGGATTCTTGGTTTTAATTCATTAATTATGAACTAACTATTTTTGAGATTTCAATTGAACTTTTATGGCTATGAATTAGTTATTCATTATATTCTAATTATTTATGTTAAAGTGAGTTGTTTATCTTGTCTTGTGCTTATTGCTTAATTATTTGATCAGTAATTACTTTGTTACTCTAGAAGGAATTGGAAGAGGAATTCTAGGGTTAGAACTGGGCATGATATCATGTGACTTAGTTATTTGCATGGTGAAAAATTAGGTTTGTGAATTGAATGGAAAATATCTGTCACCGCATGTAACACGTAAGGAATTGGGATTGGAAAGAGTTTAATTCAATTGTATTGCATAGGAATATAGCAAGATTAATCTGGATTAAATAGAAGGCAATTGATCACTTGAAAAAGGACTTTTGGCATTTGAGAATTCCTGTTAACAATTCAGTAGGCATAATAATTGGGATAATTGGATAATTGATTTATAATTCATAATTGGGGATACAGATAGGTTATTCTAACAGAATAATAAAGAATGGAACCAGGTCATGCGTAATCCGCACACACAGGATATTCCAATAGAATAATAAAGAATGGAACCAGGTCATGTGTAATCCGCATGCATGTGATATTCCAAATGTAATAAAAATGAATAGAATAACAAGAGAATTCACTAGGCATGCGATAGACCGCATAGACAGGTTATTCCAACAGAATAATAAAGAATGGAATAACAAAATAATTTCACCATGTATACAGTACTTCGCATAGACAGGTTATTCCAACATAATAATAAAGAATGGAATAACAAAAGAATTTCACCATGTATACGGTAGAGTCCGCACAGATATATACAAAAGTTATTCCAATGTAATTATAAGGAATGGAATAACAATAGCTCTCTTCATGAATACGAAAGAAATAATACCCCTTACCTCAAAAGAAGACTGGATATTGGAATAGTGAGGTAGCAGACTTCTCTTCTTCTTTTTCTCTATAATTTCTCTCTATAATAATTTCTCTATAGCTTTAGTGAATTGGTGAAAATGAAGGAAGAATGAGCTTCTATTTATAGGAAAATATAGTTTCGATAATTGCACGTTTTGGGGCTCAAAATATTACAGTATAATACCTTTCTCTTTTCCTTCATTTTTAATTTAGTCCTGCAAGTATTATCAAACTTGCACCATCTCCCCTAATAGTAAATCATGTGAATCAATAGTTATAGACATGTGAAAATACTTTAATTACAAGATAGTACTCCATCTATACCTCCATTTTTAACTTAGTCATGCAAGTATTATCAATCTTGCACCAACTACCCTAATAGTAAATGAATGTGAATCAATAGTACACACATGTGAACAAATAGTTATAATCTTGTGAATCAATAATAATTAATTGCTCATTTATCCGATTAATTACCCGATTGGTCAATATAACCTCAAGACATCAATTATTATCGAAATAAATATTGATTTTCACTAACACTAATAATTCCAACACAATGGAACTAGCAATTTCATCTTTAATCAACACGAACTTATTCATCATTAATATTATAATTCACAATATTTAACAACCAGGTCATTCCCAGGAAAGAGGGGGCTTTCCGATAAGGATTTCTCCTTATCGGGCGGCAAGCAATTAGGTGATCAAACCTCTCCTCGATGTAACTTCTAGACATTGTCAATATTGCAAATAATAATATGAATAATTTTGTCATCTCAATTATTGATTTAATAATATAACATATTATATAGATGATACAGTGACAATAATTGAATCAATAATATGAGAGATATGATGCAGCAATTACTGTAGCAATAATTGAGTATAACTGAGTGACTTCTTATGTAAGCATCAATAATCAATACCATGTGTTACTATGCAACCACACGTATTATTGTACTTTTACTACCGAGTAGTTCAACAATTTTAACGGTAACACTTTCGCCGTTATTTTTATAAAATGATAATTCTGTTGTTTTCTAACTACGACAATACTTTTGTTGTGGGGTCCACCAATGATTGTGCCATCGTACGAATATTCCCTGTTAAAATGAATATTCCCCGACCAATCGAATATTATATAACAACTTGCATACTTTGCAAAATTTATAAATACTATCCACAACTATAACACTATCTCAAATCCACACCATAATATTCAAAAAAATATTTCGAGAAAATTAATTCTTTATTCATAAAATTTGGGGTCTTACAATCTCCCATCCTTATGAAATTTCGCCCTCGAAATTTACGTACGTACTTGGTATGCCAAAGAGGTGAGGATACCTTGACTTCATTTCAGATTCTAACTCTTGAGGTACAACCTTTGAGTGTCGAATATGATCATTCTTATCCAAGATTTTAACACATATCTCCTCATATGTTAAATCTTTTGCTATCTCGTCTAGTTCTAATTTAATAATGTGGTTCGGGTCATCCACATATTTACGTAACATCGATACATGAAAAATGTTATGAACACGCGACATACTTGGCGGTAAAACGAGTCTATAGGCCACAGTTCCTACTCGATCGAGGATTTCAAATGGGCTAATTAAATCGAGGGTTGAGATTTCCTCTATTCATCAACTCTTGCTTCTAGAATAACTCCTTCTTGAACCTTCTTCTTCACATTCATCAGCTTTGGGTGTGTTGCTTGAGCGGCTTTAACTTTATCGATTAAAGTCGATTCTACTCGTATATTCGTTATCTTCACGTGGGTTCCTAGAGTCTTTAACTCTATCTTCATCATTTATAAGTTATACGAAATGGGTTTTTGTGTTAACAACATCGCACTCGTAAACGTATACGATCTTCTACTCAATGCGTCAGCTACCACGTTCGCTCTTCCACAATGATATTGAATGGTATAGTCGTAGTCTTCAACAGCTCGAGCCAACATCTTTGGCACATTATACGATCGTTTTAGGTAAAGAAATATTTAGGGTTTTAGAAATGGGTTTTGTACTGGGGTCAATATAAAATTTGATTTCACGCTCTAGGGGTAGGCTAAGAAGTCTTCAAGAATACGTCAAGAAATGTGTTAACAATAGAAATATCATTCAAAATTGTGACCATCATCCAAGACTTGGATAACACGTCACATTGATATCTATCAACTTGCCACTGTTATTCACGACGTCCCCTACGGATATTCTAGCTTCGGTGTATTCCAAGACTTGGAAGTCACCAGCGAAGGGCTCGGGGCTCTTTACTTATGGCTTGATATGACAATGATTGACTTTAGTCGTTTGGTTGCTTGAATTTTCATAACAGGTTGGTTAGGAATATGAAAGCTAACAACCTTACAAAAAGCATGATGAGTAGTTAACCAATCGATTCCTAAAATTACATCAAAGGCAAGTATTTTCAAAGAGATAAGATCAACAGGTAATGTGAAAGTGTCGATTTGAATCAAACAAGATTTATAAACAGTGGAGGTAACGAAGGTTTTTCCTAACGGAGTTTCAACCGATAAGTCAAAGTCTAATTTTTTCGGAGTCAAATTTAAACATTGAGCGCAAGTAGGAGAAATAAAAGAGTGGGTAGAACTGGTATCGAATAAGGTATAGACTTCACAAGAGTTTATAATTATCTTACCCATAATAACTTTGTTCGGGTTTCTCGACAAACGCTCTCACTTAAACTACCAGATTTGACTTTGCTGTAGAGTACATTCCACCCTTAATTACTTCGTCACATTCTTGATCCATGATTCGAATCATTACTCTTTGATCCATATCGAATTGGGGTTGACCGCTCTGCACAGGGTAATTCCGAATTCGATGTTGGATTCTCCCAATTGTTGTCCAAAAAGCAAAATCCATTTCATCTATTTTGGCCTTATTGGATAGGACGTCTTTTTCTACAATATCTACGCGTCGTTTGGCTTTTACTCATGCATCATCTATTCTCATTCGTTCAGTTGCTTCTTCTTTCATCAGAATTTTGATCATAGCATTCTTAGATTCCAGCTCTAATATCTTATACTCTGCCAAAGAGTGCTTCTGTTCAAGCATCGCACATCGGTTAACACAATTTTGAATTATTACATCTCTTTGCTCCATGACCGCCTGTCGTTCTTCAGCCTGCTCTTCTAACTCATGAATATGATTTTGTAATTCTAAATTTTGATCATAAAATTCTTCTAATAAATTCTCCTCAGGTCCTCTTCTTCCTCACTCTCAACTGCTACCTCTGCAACTAGCTCGGGTGCAACTATTAGTTCTTCACTCATCACGTAGATATCTTTAATTTCTTCTTCATCTGACATCACATTAACCTGGTTAGTGATTAATAGTGTCTCAACGGTCTCATTCACTCCATTGTTAACATTTTCAGCTGCCATTTTCAAACACTGCCACAATACCAATCATGGGTATCTAATAAGGTTGTGGGTAGTATTTATAAATTTTGCAAAGTATGCAAGTTGTTATAAAATATTCATTTGGTCGGGGAATATTCTTTTTGTCAGGGAATATCCGTACGATGGCACAATCATTGGTGGACCCCACAATGAAAGTATTGTCGTAGTTAGAAAACGATAGAATTATCTTTTTATAAAAATAACAGCGAAAGTGTTACCGTTAAAACTATTGAACTACCCGATAGTAAAAGTACAGTAATACGCGTGGTTGCATAGTAGCACGCGATATTGATTATTGATGCTTACGTAAGAAGTCACTCAGTTATACTCAATTATTGCTAAAGTAATTGCTGCATCATATCTCTCATATTATTGATTGAATTATTGTCACAGTATCATCTATATAATATGTTATATTATTAAATCAATAATTGAGACGACAAAGTTATTCATATTATTATTTGCAATATTGACAATGTCTAGAAGTTACATCAAGGAGAGGTTTGGTCACCTAATCAAGGCTACCAATAAGGAGAAATCCTTATCCTAAAGTCCCTCTTTCCTGGGAATGACCTGGTTGTTAAATATTGTGAATTATAATATTAATGATGAATAAGTCCGTGTTGATTAAAGATGAAATTGATAGTTTCATTGTGTTGGAATTATTAATGTTAGTGGAAATCGACATTTATTTCGATAATAATTGATGTCTGGAGGTTATATTGACCAATCGGGTAATTAATCGGATAAATGAGCAATTAATTGCTATTGATTCACATGATTATAACTATGTGTTCACATGTGTGTACTATTGATACAACAGTCCATCTTTGCACGTAAGCCAAAGATGACTTTCATCATAATATAAGCATGAGGATGATGACAATTATATAAGCATTAATCAAACGAAATCAAGGATAAATATTAAAGACTTTAAATTTATCCAGAGTTTAAAAATATCCAAATTGTCAATATGATACTGCTTTGTAGAGTAAAATTCAAGAATAATACTCATGTACTAAAAATAATTTGGACAGAAAAGAAATATATTTTTCGGGTAAATAGTACCCCACAATAGTACCCTATGAATAGTACTTCGGGAAAAGTACCTCGTAAATAGTACCCTGGCATGAAAAGTACCCCAAATACCCGAGTGAATAATATTCAGGTGAATAGTAACTCGTGAATAGTACTCTGGCATGAAAAGTGCCCCAAATACCCGAGTGAATAATACCAAAGTGAATAGTAACTGGGTGAATAGTAACCCGTGAATATTAACTCGTAAAAGAAAAATACCAAAGAAAATGATATTCCATGACGAGTACAAAAGAAATGATATCTCATACGAGTATAATAGAATATACGAAACTGCAAATGGATTTTCACCCGCCATGCGGTAATCCACGTAGACAGATCATTTTCATAATTTAATAAAGAATGAATACGAAGGATCATTCACCATGCATGCGGTAATACACATAGACTGGTTATTCCAACAGAATAATAAAGAATGGAATAATAGAAGAATTCACTAGGCATGCGATAGACCGCAGAGATATGTTATTCCAATAGAATAATAAATAATGGAACCAGGTCATGCATAATACGCACAGACAGGATATTCTAATTGAATAATAAAGAACGGAATAACAGAAGAATTTCACCATGTATGCGGTACTTCGCATAGACATGTTATTCCAACATAATAATAAAGAATGGAACAAGGTCATGCATAATTCGCACAGACAGGATATTCCAATAGAATAATAAAAAAATTGAATAACAGAAGAATTTCACCATGTATGCGGTACTTCACCATCTATTTGCAGTTTCGTATATACTATTATACTCGTCTGAGATATCATTTCTTTTGTACTCGTAATGGAATATCATTTTCTTTGATTTTTTTATGAGTTACTATTCATGAGTTACTATTCACCCAGTTACTATTCACTCTAGTATTATTCACTTGGGTATTCGAGGCACTTTTCGTGCCAAAGTACTATTCACGAGTTACTATTCACGGGTTACTATTCACGGGTTACTATTTACCCAATTACTATTCACTCTAGTATCATTCACTCGGGTATTCGAGACACTTTTCGTGTTGGGGTACTATTCACGGGGTACTATTCCTGAAGTACTATTCACAAGGTACTATTCACCCAAAAAATATATTTCTTTTCTGTCCAAATTATTTTTGGTACATGAATATTATTCTTGAATTTTACTCTACAAAGCAGTATCATGTTGACAATTTGGACGTTATTGATTTCTGGATAAATTAAATTATAAATCTTTAAAATTTATCCTTGAACTTGTTTTATTGAATTATTCTATTTATAGAAAAATATAGTTTCAATAATTGCACGTTTTGGGGCTTAAAATATTACATAATAATACCTTCCTCTTTTCCTTTATTTTTAATTTAGTCCTGCAAGTATTATCAAACTTGCACCACCTCCCCTAATAGTAAATAATGTGAATCAATAGTACACACATGTGAACACATAGTTATAAGCATGTGAATTAATAGCAAATAATTACTCATTTATCCGATTAATTACCCGATTGGTCAATATAACTTCCAGACATCAATTATTATCGAAATAAATGTCGATTTCCACTAACACTAATAATTCCAATAAGGGATATGATCCCTGGCTGAGATGTGAGAGAAGAACTAGGAGGGACGAGTCGAGGAATGGAGTGATTGTGAGATCCTGAATTTTATGAAATAAAAGTATTCAATTTTTCTATTTTGGTAAATAGTTAAATTGATAAAAGTTTAAAGTTAAGGGTGATATGTGAAAAATATTCAAAGTAAGCAAGTTGTTATAAAATACCCGGTAGTAAAAGTACAGTAATACGTATGGTTGCATAGTAGCACACGGTATTGATTATTGATGCTTATGTGAGAAGTCACTCAGTTATACTCAATTATTGCTACAGTAATTGTTGCATAATATCTGTCATATTATTGATTCAATTATTATCACAGTATCATCTGCATAATATTTATTATTATTAAATCAATAATTGAGATGACAAAGTTATTCATATTATTATTTACAATATTGACAATGTCTAGAAGTTACATCAAGGAGAGGTTTGGTCACCTAATCAATTGCGCCAATAAGGAGAAATCCTTATCTGAAAGCCCCTCTTTCCCGGAATGACCGTTGTTAAATATTGTGAGTTATAATATTAATGATGAATAAGTTCGTGTTGATTAAAGATGAAATCGATAGTTCCATTGTGTGGGAATTATTAGTGTTAGTGGAAATCAATATTTATTTCGATAATAATTGATGTCTGGAGGTAATATTGACCAATTGGATAATTAGTCGGATAAATGAGCAATTAATTGTTATTAATTCACATGCCTATAACTATGTGTTCACATGTGTGTACTATTGATCCACATGATTTACTATTAGGGGAGTTGGTGCAAGATTGATAATACTTGCATGACTAAATTAAAAATGAAGGTATAGTTGAAGGTACTATACCATAATTAATTTTTTCACATGTTTAGAACTATTGAGTCACATGATTTACTATTGATTCACATGATTTACTATTAGGGAGGTGGTGCAAGTTTGATACTTGCAGGATTAAATTAAAAATGAAGAAAAAGAGGAAGGTATTATACTGTAATATTTCGAGCCCCAAAACGTGCAATTATCGAAACTATATTTTCCTATAAATAGAAGCTCATTCCTTCATTATTTTTCACCAATTCACTAAAGCTATAGAACAATTATTATAGAGAGAAATTATAGAGAGAAAGAAGAAGAGAAGTCTATTACCTCACTATTCCAATATCCAGTTTTCTTCTGAGGTAAGGGGTATTATTTCTTTTGTATTCATGAAGAGAGCTTCTGTTATTCCATTCTTTATTATTATGTTGGAATAACCTGTCTATGCGAAGTACCGCATACATGGTGAAATTCTTCTGTTATTCCATTCTATATTATTATGTTGGAATAACCTGTCTATGCGAAGTACAGCATATATGGTGAAATTCTTCTGTTATTCTATTCTTTATTATTATGTTGGAATAACCTGTCTATGCGAATTATCGCATACATGGTCAAATTCTTCTGTTATTCCATTCTTTATTATTTTGTTGGAATATCCTGTCTGTGCGGATTTACGCATGACCTGGTTCCATTCCTTATTATTCTGTTGGAATATCCTGTTTGTGTGTATTACACATGACCTGGTTCCATTATTTATTATTCTGTTGGAATAACCTGTCTGTGCGGTCTATCGCATGCCTGGTGAATTCTTCTATTATTCCATTCTTTATTATTCTGTTGGAATAACATGTCTATGTGGATTACCACATGCATGGTGAATGATCCTTCGTATTCATTCTTTATTAAATTGTGGAAATGATCTGTCTACGTGGATTACCGCATGGTGGATGAGAATCCATTTGCAGTTTTGTATATTCTTTTATACTCGTATGAGATATCATTTCTTTTGTAATCGTCATAAAATATCATTTTATTTGGTATTTTTCTGTTACAAGTTACTATTCACGGGTTACTATTCACCCGATTACTATTCACTCTGGTATTATTTACTCGGGTATTCGGGACACTTTTCATGCCGGAGTACTATTCACGAGTTATTACTATTCACGAGTTACTATTCACCCAAATTACTATTCACCCGAATATTATTTAATCGGGTATTGAGGTACTTTTCATATCGGGGTACTATTCACGAGGTACTATTCCCGAAGTACTATTCACGGGGTACTATTTACCCAAAAAATATATTCCTTTTCTGTCCAAATTATTTTTGGTACATAAATATTATTCTTGAATTTTACTCCACAAAACAGTATCATGTTGACAATTTGGACGTTATTAATTTCTTGATAAATTAAATTATAAATCTTTAAAATTTATCCTTGAACTTGTTTTATTGAATTATTATGTCATTGTCATCATCCTCATGCTTATATTGTGATTAAAGTCATCTTTGGCTTACGTGCATAGATGGATTTGGTATGATTATAACCAGGGATTATTCGGTATAATCATGACCGTAATGTGACGAATGATGTGGTAAAAGTCCTCATTGGCCTGTAGTTCATTGATGGACAGTTGTTGTTATGATTATGACCAGGGATTATTCGTTATAATCATGACCATTGATGATTACATGAATATCCTTGGCCGTGGTGCAGGGATGATGTGGTTTATTGATTAAGCTGAGTCTAAGCGATAAAGTTGATGAATATGTTTTTTAAATCATAGCCGAGTGAATAATACTAGAGTGAATAGTAACCGGGTGAATAGTAATCTATGAATAGTAACTCGTAAAAAAAATACTAAAGAAAATGATATTCCGTGACGAGTACAAAAGAAATGATATCTCATACGAGTATAATAGAATATACGAAACTGCAAATGAATTTTCACCCACCATGCGGTAATCCACGTAGACAGATCATTTCCAAAATTTAGTAAAGAATGAATACGAAGGATCATTCACCATGCATGCGGTACTCGTTTTGAGGAAATATTCATTTTAACAGGGAATATTCGTACGACGGCATAATCATTGGTGGACCCCACAACGGAAGTATTATCATAGTTAGAAAACAACATAAATATCTTTTTATAAAAATAACGGCGAAAGTTTTATCGTTAAACTGTTGAACTACCCAGTAATAAAAGTACAGTAATATGTGACGCCCCCAAAATAGGTATACATCACCCATCTTGGGTCGCCAGAAAATACACTACTGACAACTTCATTTATACAACTATCGTACAAAATACAACGACAAGTATACTGTGAGTTTTAATACAAATGTATGTAACTCTCATGGTGCCTTGACCACAATCTTACAATGGTACGTTATATAAAAGTACAGACAAAAACTATTTTAGAAATTAAAATCTTTGGGAAGTGCTCAAGGAAACCTTCGTACATAGGAGGCCATGAATCTAAGTTATGATAGATATCATATGTCCAGAGAATTATCCTTGGTTGACCCAATAGACTCCAAAGAAAAACGAGAAGATTACTATCATGTTCCTTCCAATGGTGAGTCTTCTCTTGACATATAACTATCTCCACTGTCTCCAAGTGAAAATTATATTTCAAATAAACTCCAAGATCATATAGGTGGTGCTCGTAGATATACTCAGTAAGTGGATGTGCACAACCCTATCTTATGATAACACGAGATTATATGTCATTAAACATCTTGTATGATAGTGGCAAAACACCCTTCCAAAGTTAGGTTCACCTCACCCTATTCGATTTACCAAAATTAAATATCAAATGACGTATACAATACGACACACTTATCTAAATTTCTCAATAAAATTATTTCCATACTATTTAGGGACAACCTCAACAGCTATAAACCACCGCTCTATTCTCGTTATCCCCTTGACTCTAACAACACTCTTATTACCCGAAAGGAATTATGAAGCAAAAAAGGGTGAGCACAACTAGCCCAGTAAAGAATATCATGACTAAAGATAATTAAATTATCAATAGCCTTCGTCAATAATAAATCAGAGATTTAGAACATATGGTAGATGATAAAACTTTTCAACCATAGTTACAGCGGAACGAGCAATTCATTAAAAGAGTCAAGTAGACCATCAGGTCTATTATCTTCTCCATGTTAAATGTAACGATCCGGAATTTCAAATTGTAATATTAAATATTTATGAAAATATAAATATTTATTTGATGTGTTTATTGTTGAAATTGATGAGATAAATATTTTATTGATGTAATGGTTGCTAGTAAATATTTATGAATCTAAATTCATTAGATAATATTTTAAATTAAATTAATTTATAATTTAGAGAGTTGTAATATAACATGAGATGTTATATTGTTGTTTTAATTTAATAATTTAAGGTGGTATAGTAAGTTATTAAATAAAATTATAATAAAATTATAATTTTGTGATATTTGGTTAAGTGGGAAATTTATTTAGTATGTGGTAATTAGTTTATTTAATTAAGATTGGATATGGAAATCCAAGTAAACAATGCGGGACAATAAACTATATTATAAATGACTTATGATAATAAATTAAAAGAGTTTTAATTTGGTTTTACCAAACAAAGTCTTAGAGCTTTTGAAATTCTTATTTTAATCTTGTTTTGCCAAACAAGGCTTAAGGAATGATTAAGTCATTATTTTAAGTGGTTTTACCAATCAAGGTATAAGGATTAATTGATTAATTTTAATTATGTTAGCCAAACAAGCCTTATGGCTTTTGATTTTCAAAATTTGATAATTGATGTCAATTAAAGTTATATACTTTATATCTATATTATTATCATTATACGTTATATTTTTGTTAGTGCGTAAGTTAGAAGTTAGGGAGAAAGACTCAGAAGAAAGAAAAAGAAGAAAAGAGAAATTGAGAGAAACTTGAGAGAATCCTAGAGAGATTTTGAGAAAGGAATTGGGGAAAAGTAGTCTTGTTGATCAAAGGAAGAAAATTTTCCCCTTCTAGCATACAAGGTATCCTCTTACCCTTTTAAAATTCTAAAAGTTGTGGTTGTCTTCTCTTCCAAAATTCTTTTTAAAATCTTTGTAGAGGTTGAATTAATTGTTATATATAGTTTATATGATAAATTAGTTGTTGTGAAACTGTTTTCATAAGTTTATATATGAGTATAGTCAATGAATTCATGTTATGTATGTTATGGATTAGTTGGAGTCGAAGTTTAGTTAGGAAATCATGAAGAAAACCTTAAATTGATGATGTATTCTAATAATACTTGGAAAAACGAAAAACAACCCAAGTTGAACGAGTCAAAACGGATGTAAAACGAATTTATAGTGAAAAATTTCGCTATGAATGTCAAAAGAAGAAGAAATAATAGAAAGAGTAAAATTAAAGGTTGTAATCTTTGATGTCTATGGTGTTTATGTTTTTTATGTGGTTAGAAACGCGTTAGAAAAACATTAGATTATGTTTCTGTAAACCTATTACACCTTGGGTAGGTTGGTATGGTTGTTAAAAAGGAGTTTGTAGGCCTAATTTGGCTTTCTGTAGTGTTCGGGATCAAAATTCGTGAGTTAGCAGAAGGGATCCCCTGCCTTGCGTGGGCCCCTAGTGTAAAACCCCGCCCGTTGGGGGGTAGTCTGCCTATCCAATTTTGGAAAAAAATCTGACAAGACATGTTTTACTAAAACAGCCATAACGTTTTCATACGAACTCTGATTGAGGTGATTCAAGATGATCCAGAACAAGGACGAATAGACCTACAACTTTGTTCTTTAAGTTTTTCAATTTGAGGTCGTTATGAAGGGTCAAAATAGTCATCTTTGTAACTTTAATGTAATCGGAGGCAATTGGAGGGCGTCGGGCATGCACGTATGCTAGTGTAGTACTCTTGACGATAAAAGATGTTGTTCTAAATTATAAAACATGAATGTTAGTAAATATAATGATGCTTAAAATTAATATAATAATGTATTAGATAAGTTATAGAAGCATAGTAAGCATGCACAAGAGAGGCAAATCGGGCATGTGACGAATAAACGTCGAAACGCCGTGATAGGTGTTAATGAACGTAAAAGTGTTTTAAGTCAAATGAAATAGATATTATAAAATATGAAATGGATTTAATATAAAACCAATAAGTAGTCCTAGCAAGACTTAAGAACTTGAATGAACTTCGAACATGAAATATAGGGAGTTATAAGTCTAAAGTTAACACAATCTAATTTAACATTGTGTTCTAACTAATAGGAAAGATTATGAGATGTGGAGTAGAGTTTACATTACAATTACTATGTGTTGTTATGTGACTAATAATTGATATGCGTGATTATATAATTGTGTAGGGCACGTGAAGTGCAGATAACTGTAAGTTGTTAAACGTTTATTGGTAAACAACGATCAAGGCAAGTCTTTCGGTTCCTATTTGCTATGTGAACTTGATGATTAACTGTTTTAAATCTTTATTGTAAAGAGCATGATGTGTTATATATATGTTGAATGTATGAAATGTTAAAGTCAATTTATGACTACGTTGTTTGACTAAAGCATGCTGATTGAGTAAGGAACTCAATCTTTATACTTGTTATATGAACTGTAACATGTATGTTATGTTAATCCAATGTTTATGAGATATATGTTGAGCATGTTATTATGTGCTACGTGATGCATGAAAACTGTTAGACTTTGCTGGGCTGTCGAGCTCAACCTTGCAAATAACCATTTTTGCAGGTTAAGGATTGAAGGTAAAGTTATGTGTTACTTGAAAGACAAGAATCAGATGTGATACTTGAAGATTTATACACTTTGGTTGTATTGTTATTATTTGAACCATGTTTAAGGTTTCGAATAATGTATTAATGTTGAATTATAATATCGTTTTGCGAATGTAAACTATTGTAGTATTAAAATAATTCTCAGATATTTAGATGTAAAGGTTGAAGGTTTTGGGAATGAGGATAGTTTGTAATAGAAAATTTTAATTATTCCGCAAATTTCAATGATTGTATTATCATTTAATGATATAAAACTAGAGTTTGAATGTATTATTAACGACCGAAGTTGAGAATTAAATTGTATGAATTTTGGGGTCGTTACATTAAAAGTCCACCAATAATGTTTTATCCCTGTAACATCAATCAACAATTCCTGTCCACAATTATATGAATAACTCATAATCATAATTGTGATTCTGAATTCCTTTTCGTACCCAGGACGAAGATAATTTACATCACCTATCTTCACCTAAAATATCAAAAATCATGGTTATACCAAATCACAATTCCTGCTCATAATCATACTAATAAATTCATCTTTGCACTACGACCAAAGATATACAACTGTATAACCAATAATCAACCGTTCATCTTTGCACTACAGGCCAAAGATATACAACTATAAAACCAATAATGTTGAGACTCAGCTTAATAGTATCACGACCACGAATTATCCATGCACTACGGGTCAAGGATATTCGTGTTTTCCATTACGGTCATGTTTATACCGAATAATCCCTGGTCATAATCATACCAAGTCCATCTATGCATTACGGGCCAAAGATGACTTTTACCACATCATTTATAACATTACGGTCATGATTATACCGAATAATCCCTGGTCATAATCATACCAAGTTCATCTATGCACTACAGGCCACAGATGACTTTCAACACAACACAAGCATGAGAATGGCATTAATCAAACGAAAACAAGGATAAATATTAAAGACTTTAAATTTATCCAAATATTATCAATCACTTAATAAACTCATAATCTAATATTATTAATATTATAACAATATTTTAATCACTTCTTAAACTTATAAATAATTTATTTTAATTGTTTACACTTTACCAAATAATGCATTTAATCATTCAAAAATGTCATATTCATAAGATTTCATCACCAAAATTCCTCATCAAAAATCTGCATATACCCTATATAGGATTTCCAAGCCATAAAATTCTATTTCCCAACTTTGTTACTTCACATAACATATTTAACTCATTTACTCATATCTAGATCATTTTCATAAAAAATACCAAATTAGTCCCAAAAATATTTCTTTTCTGGGATTTAGCAGAATATAGTCTCATATTGAACATATAATTTTCTCGGAATTTTAAAAATTCATTTACTATTTTTCAAAAATCAATTTCTAATTAATTCCTTAAGAAATTAGCTACCTCAAGTTTAACTCCAGAAATTCGCAAATCTTGGCGAGATATTACACATGTTGACGTGAGCTTCCAGTTTAAATTTCATGGCCATCAGAGTTATAGAAATCCGGTTATAGCATTTTTCGTCGGAAAAACCTAAATATTGAAATAGTCATAACTTGCTCATTTTAAGTCGGAATGAGCTCATTTTTGGACAGGAGGTAGTTTATACCATATATTTTCATGTCCCAAAAGGCGTAATTTTTCTCACAAATTAAGTGGCCTAAACAAAGACTTTTAAACTTCCGGACAAGAGCCTTTTTGGTGTTTTGCGGTTTTAACTCCTTTGCTAAAATCACCCACACTAAAAATCTACAATACCTTTTTCAGTGATTCCACTTGGATAAGTTAGAAAACTCATAGATCTAACTCTAGAACTTGACCACACTCAAAAATTCAAAATATAATAGGAGATATGGTCAATTGAATTTCATATTCTATTTTCACCAAAATCTGATTTTCAACCCTTTGTGATTTCTAAGAAACTTTCATGTTTTCACATAATAACCAACATAAATTATCATAACACTTACTAATACTACATATACCCATGATTTTCATCAGTCCAATGCTTGTATTATGACTTTCATCATAATCCACGTAAACAGATCATTTTCACAATTTAATAAGGAATGAATACAAAGGATCATTCACCATGCATGTGGTAATCCACATAGACAGGTTATTCCAACAAAATAATAAAGAATGGAATAACTGAAGAATTCACCATGCATGCGATAGATTGCCCTGACAGGTTATTCTCAACAGAATAATAAAGAACGGAACCAGGTCAGGCGTAATTCGCACCGACAAGATATTCCAACAGAATAATAAAGAAGCGGAACCAGTCATGCGTAAGCGCACGCATGAATATTCCGGCTGGAATAATAAAGAATGGAACCAAGTCATGCGTGAGCGACGCATGCACGAATATTACGATGAATAATAAAGAATGGAATAATAGAAGAATTTCACCATGTATGCAGTACTTCACATAGACAGGTTATTCCAACATAATAATAAGGAATTGAATAATAGAAGAATTTCACCATGTATAGGGTAGTCCGCGTATACAGGTTATTCCAACAGAATAATAAAGAATGGAATAATAGAAATTCTCTTCATAAATACGAAAGAAATAATACCCCTTACGGGTACAACAAATAATATCCCTTACCTTATAAAGAAGAGTACACCGACGGTAGGGCGGGGATATACTTGATGAAACTTGCACTACGCTCAAAGCTTTCTTAAACGCTAAAGAAATACACTCAAGATTATAGAAGAAGAATTCTCTCTACAGTTTCTCTCTCTAGAGTTTCAGTGAATTCGTAAGAAATAATGAAGGAATGAGCTTCTATTTATAGAAGAATGGGTGAATAGTAATCAATCTATGAACGGTCGATTGATTTACTTTTAAGCAGACGGTCGAGATTGGTTTACAATAAAATATAATAGATTCTATTTATAATCTAATAAAACGAATAACTTTATAAAAGTATTCTGTTTTATATAAAAAGATTTTACTATGCAAACACTATGCGAGCACTATGCAAACACTATGCATAATAAAATATAATATATTCTAATTATTGTCTAATAAAATAGATAACTTTATAAAAGTATTTTATTTTATATAAAAGATTTTACTATGTAAAACACTATGCATAATAAAATATAATATATTCTAATTATTGTCTAATAAAATAAATAACTTTATAAAAGTATTTTGTTTTATATAAAAAGCTTTTCTTTTTTATTACATTAATAATACTAATAAAATAAACTTCATCATCATTATTATAATTCACACTATTAATCGACCAGGTCGTTCCCAGGAAAGAGGGGGCATTCCAATAAGGATTTCTCCCTATTGGCGCGCAATTAGGTGACCAAACCTCTCTTTGAAAGAACTTCTAGACATCGTTAATATTGTAAATAATAATATTAATAACTCTGTCATCTCAATTATTGATTTAATAATATATAAAATATCGACAATAATTGAATTAAACTGAGTGACTTCTCACGTAAACATTAATAATCAATACTGTGTGCTACTATGCAACCACGCGTATTTTAACACCGATTATTTTATGACAACTTGCTTACTTTGAAAAAATTTCAAATGTCACCCTTAACTTTAAACTTTTATCAATTTAACTATTCACCAAAATAGAAAAATTGAATACTTTTATTTCATAAAATTCGGGGTCTCACAATCTCCCCTCCTTATGAAATTTTGCCCTCGAAATTTATGTACGTAACTGATATTCGAAGAGATGAGAAAACCTTGCTTTCTTTTCAGATTATACCTTCCCGGTTATATCCTTTGTATCATGATTTTTCCATTCCTCATCTCCTGTATTTCAGATATCATTCTAGAATATATCTTCAAAACAAAGGTTAATTGACATATCACAAATTGTCAACTTATCAAGTAAAAATTTTGGCTTAGGTAAGTCACACATTGGCGAAGTATATTACTCGTCTCTCCCCTCCTAGTTCTAGGCTCATATCTCCGCCAACGACCATATCCCTAAGCTCTGATACCAAATGTGACGCCCCCAAAATAGGTATACATCACCCATTTTGGATCGCCAGAAAATACACTACTGACAACTTCATTTATACAACTGTCGTGCAAAATATAACGACAAATATACTGTGAGTTTTAATACAAATGTATGTAACTATCATGGTGCCTCGACCACAACCTTACAATGGTACATTATATAAAAGTACAGTCAAAAACTATTTTAGAAATTAAAATCTTTGGGAAGTGCTCAAGGAAACCTTCGTGCATAGGAGGCCATGAATCTAAGTTATGATAGATATCATATGTTCAGAGAATTATCCTTGGTTGAACCAATAGACCCCAAAGAAAAAATGAGAAGATTATTATTATGTTCCTTCCAATGGTGAGTCTTCTCTTGACATATAACTATCTCCACTGTCTTCAAGTGAAAATTATATTTCAAATAAACTCCAAGATCATATAGGTGGTGCTCGTAGATATACTCAGCAAGTGGATGTACACAACCCTGTCTTATGATAACACGAGGTTGTATGTCATTAAACATCTTGTATGATAGTGGCAAAACACCCTTCCAAATTTAGGTTCACCTCACCCTATTCGATTCACCAAAATTAAATATCAAATGACGTATACAATACGATATACTTATCTAAATTTCTCAATAAAATTATTTCCATAATATTTAGGGGGAACCTCAACAGCTATAAACCACCGTTCTATTTCCCTGTTATCCCCGCTTGACTCGGCAACACTCTTACCTGAAAGGAATTGTGAAGCAAAAAAGGTGGGCACAACTAGCCCAGTAAAGAATATCATGACTAAAGATAATTAAATTATCAATATCCTTCATCAATAATAAATCAGAGATTTAGAACATATGGTAGATGATAAAATTTTTCAACCATAGTTGCAGTGGAACGAGCAATCCATTAAAAGAGTCAAATAGACCATCAGGTATATTATCTTCTCCATGTTAAAAGTCCACCAATAATGTTTTATCCCTGTAACATCAATCAACAATTCCTGTCCACAATTATATGAATAACTCATAATCATAATTGTGATTCTGAATTCCTTTTCGTACCCAGGACGAAGATAATTTACATCACCTATCTTCACCTAAAATATCAAAAATCATGGTTATACCAAATCACAATTCCTGCTCATAATCATACTAATAAATTCATCTTTGCACTACGACCAAAGATATACAACTGTATAACCAATAATCAACAGTTCATCTTTGCACTACAGGCCAAAGATATACAACTGTAAAACAAATAATGCTGAGACTCAACTTAATAGTATCATGATCACGAATTATACATGCATTACGGGCCAAGGATATTCGTATTTTCCATTACGGTCATGATTATACCGAATAATCCCTAGTCATAATCATACCAAGTCCATCTATGCACTACGGGCCAAAGATGACTTTTACCACATCATTTATAACATTACGGTCATGATTATACCGAATAATCCCTGGTCATAATCATACCAAGTCCATCTATACACTACAGGCCACAGATGACTTTCAACATAACTCAAGCATGAGAATGGCATTAATCAAACGAAAACAAGGATAAATATTAAAGACTTTAAATTTATCCAAATATTATCAATCACTTAATAAACTCATAATCTAATATTATTAATATTATAACAATATTTTAATCACTTCTTAAACTTATAAATAATTTATTTCAATTGTTTACACTTTACCAAATAATACATTTAATCATTCAAAAATGTCATACTAATAAGATTCATCATCAGTGATCAAATTCCTCATCAAAAATCTGCATATACCCTATATAAGATTTCCAAGCCATAAAATCCTATTTTCCAACTTTGTTACTTCACATAACATATTTAACTCATTTACTCATATCTAGATCATTTTCATGAAAAATACCAAATCAGTCCCAAAAATATTTCTTTTCTGGGATTTAGCAGAATATAGTACCATATTGAACATATATTTTTCTCAGAATTTTTTAAATTCATTTACTATTTTTCAAAAATCAATTTCTAATTAATTCCTTAAGATATTAGCTACCTCAAGTTTAACTCCAGAAATTCCCAAATCTTGGCGGGATATTACACATGTTGACGTGAGCTTCCAGTTTAAATTTCATGGTCATCGGAGTTATAGAACTCCGGTTATAGCATTTTTTGTCGGAAAAACCTAAATATACAATATATTTAGGACAAGAGGTACTTTATACAATATATTTTCATGTCCCAGAAGGCCGGAATTTTGTTCACAAATTAAGTGGCCGAAACAGCCCTTTTAAACTTCTTGACAGTAGCCTTTTTGGTGTTTTGATGTTTTTAACTCTTTGGCTAAAATCAGTCAACACAAAAATCTACAATACCTTTTCCAGTGATTCCCCTTGGATAAGTTAGAAAACTCATAGATCTAACTCTAGAACTTGACCACACTCAAAAATTCAAAATATAATAGGAGATATGGTCAATTGAATTTCATATTCCCTTTTCACCAAAATCTGATTTTCAACCCTTTGTGATTTCTAAGAAACTTTCATGTTTTCACATAATAACCAACATAACTTATCATAACACTTACTAATACTACATACCCATGATTTTCATCAGTCCAATGCTTTTATTATGACTTTCATCATAATCCACGTAAACAGATCATTTTCACAATTTAATAAGGAGTGAATACAAAGGATCATTCACCATGCATGTGGTAATCCACATAGACAGGTTATTCCAACAGAATAATAAATAATGGAATAACTGAAGAATTCACCATGATAGATCGCCCAGATAAGTTATTCTCAACGGAATAATAGAAAACGGAACCAGGTCAGGCGTAATTCGCACCGACAAGATATTCCAATAGAATAATAAATAATGGAACCAGTCGTGCATGCAGAACGCATACGTATGAGGATATTCCAATGAGAATAATAAAGAATGGAATAATAGAAGAATTTTTCCATGTATGCAGTACTTCGCATAGACAGGTTATTCCAACATAATAATAAGGAATGGAATAATAGAAGAATTTCACCATGTATAGGGTAGTCCGCGTATACAGGTTATTCCAACAGAATAATAAAGAATGGAATAATAGAAGTTCTCTTCATGAATATGAAAGAAATAATACCCCTTACGGGTATAACAAATAATATCCCTTACCTTATAAAGAAGAGTACACCGACGGTAGGGCAGGGATATACTTGAAGAAACTTGCACTACGCTCAAAGCTTTCTTAAACGCTAAAGAAATACGCTCAAGATTATAGAAGAAGAATTCTCTCTATAGTTTCTGTCTATAGAGTTTCAGTGAATTCGTAAGAAATAATGAAGGAATGAGCTTCTATTTATAGAAGAATGGACTAAATAGTATCCAATCCATGAACAGTCCAGATTGATTTACTTCTAAACGGACGGTCCAGATTGGTTTACAATAAAATATAATATATTCTATTTATAATCTAATAAAACGAATAACTTTATAAAAGTATTCTGTTTTATATAAAAAGATTTTACTATGCAAAAACACTATGCATAATAAAATATATATATATATATTCTAATTATTGTCTAATAAAATAGATAACTTTATAAAAGTATTTTTTTTTATAAAAAGATTTTACTATGCAAAATACTATGCATAATAAAATATAATATATTCTAATTATTATCTAATAAAATAAATAACTTTATAAAAGTATTACATTTTTATATAAAAGTTTTTTGTTTTATTACATTAATAATACTAATAAAACAAACTTCATCATCATTATTATAATTTACATTATTAATCGACCAGGTCGTTCTCAGGAAAGAGGGGGCTTTCCAATAAGGATTTTTCCCTATTGGCGCGCAATTAGGTGACCAAACCTCTCCTTGGCAGAACTTCTAGACATCGTTAATATTACAAATAATAATATTAATAACTCTGTCATCTCAATTATTGATTTAATAATATATAAAATATCGACAATAATTGAATTAAACTGAGTGACTTCTCACGTAAGCATTAATAATCAATACTATGTGCTACTATGCAACCACGCTTATTTTACCACCGATTATTTTATGACAACTTGCTTACTTTGAAAAAATTTCAAATGTCACCCTTAACTTTAAACTTTTATCAATTTAACTATTCACCAAAATAGAAAAATTGAATACTTTTATTTCATAAAATTCGGGGTCTCATAATCTCCCCTCCTTATGAAATTTCGCCCTCGAAATTTATGTACGTACCTGATATTCGAAGAGATGAGAAAACCTTGCTTTCTTTTCAGATTATACCTTCCCGATTATATCCTCTGTATCATTATTTTTCCATTCCTCATCTCCTGTATTTCAGATATCATTCTAGAATATATCTTCAAAACAAAGGTTAATTGACATATCACAAATTGTCAACTTATCAAGTAAAATTTTGGCTTAGGTAAGTCACACACTAGCAAAGTATATTACTCGTCTCTCCCCTCCTAGTTCTAGACTCATATCTCCGCCAGCAACCATATCCCTAAGCTCTGATACCAAATGTGACGCCCCCAAAATAGGTATACATCACCCATCTTGGGTCGCCAAAAAATACACTACTGACAACTTCATTTATACAATTGTCGTGCAAAATACGAGGACAAGTATACTGTGAGTTTTAATACAAATGTATGTAACTCTCACGGTGCCTCGACCACAACCTTACAATGGTACGTTATATAAAAGTACAGTCAAAAACTGTTTTAGAAATTAAAATCTTTAGGAAGTGCTCAAGGAAACCTTCGTACATAGGAGGCCATGAATCTAAGTTATGATAGATATCATATATCTAGAGAATTATCCTTGGTTGACCCAATAGACCCCAAAAAAATGAGAAGATTACTATCATGTTCCTTCCAATGGCGAGTCTTCTCTTGACATATAACTATCTCCACTGTTTCCTAGTGAAAATTATATTTCAAATAAACTCCAAGATAATATAGGTGGTGCTCGTAGATATACTCAGCAAGTGGATGTGCACAACCCTGTCTTATGATAACACGAGGTTGTATGTCATTAGACATCTTGTATGATAGTGGCAAAACATCCTTCCAAAGTTAAGTTCACCTCACCCTATTCGATTCACCAATATTAAATATCAAATGACATATACAATACGACACACTTATCAAAATTTCTCAATAAAATTATTTCCATACTATTTAGGGAGAACCTCAACAGCTATAAACCACTGTTCTATTCCCCTATTATCCCCACTTGACTCGGCAACACTCTTATTACCTGAAAGGAATTATGAAGCAAAAAGGGTGAGCACAACTAGCCCAGTAAAAAATATCATGACTAAAGATAATTAAATTATCAATAGCCTTCGTCAATAATAAATCAGAGATTTAGAACATATGGTAGATGATAAAACTTTTCAACCATAGTTGCAGCGGAACGAGCAATTCATTAAAAGAGTCAAATAGACCATCAGGTATATTATCTTCTCCTTGTTAAAAGTCCACCAAAAATGTTTTATCCCTGTAACATCAATCAACAATTCTTGTCCACAATTATATGAATAACTCATAATCATAATTGTGATTATGAATTCCTTTTCGTACCCAGGACGAAGATAATTTACATCACCTGTCTTCACCTAAAATATCAAAATCATGGTTATACCAAATCACAATTCCTGCTCATAATCATACTAATAAATTCATCTTTGCACTACGACCAAAGATATACAACTGTATAACCAATAATCAACAGTTCATCTTTGCACTACAGGCCAAAGATATACAACTGTAAAACCAATAATGTTGAGACTCAGCTTAATAGTATCACGACCACGAATTATCCATGCACTACGGGTCAAGGATATTCGTGTTTTCCATTACGGTCATGATTATACCGAATAATCTCTGGTCATAATCATACCAAGTCCATCTATGCATTACGGGCCAAAGATGACTTTTACCACATCATTTATAACATTACGGTCATGATTATACCGAATAATCCCTGGTCATAATCATACCAAGTCCATCTATGCACTACAAGCCACAGATGACTTTCAACACAACACAAGCATGAGAATGGCATTAATCAAACGAAAACAAGGATAAATATTAAAGACTTTAAATTTATCCAAATATTATCAATCACTTAATAAACTCATAATCTAATATTATTAATATTATAACAATATTTTAATCACTTCTTAAACTTATAAATAATTTATTTTAATTGTTTACGCTTTACCAAATAATGCATTTAATCATTCAAAAATGTCATATTCATAAGATTTCATCACCAAAATCCCTCATCAAAAATCTGCATATACCCTATATAGGATTTTCAAGCCATAAAATCCTATTTTCCAACTTTGTTACTTCAAATAACATATTTAACTTAATTACTCATATCTAGATCATTTTCATGAAAAATAACAAATCAGTCCCAAAAATATTTCTTTTCTAAGATTTAGCAGAATATAGTCCCATATTGAACATATATTTTTGTCGGAATTTTTAAAATTCATTTACTATTTTTAAAAAATCAATTTCTAATTAATTCCTTAAGAAATTAGCTACCTCAAGTTTAACTCCAGAAATTTCAAAATCTTGGCGGGATATTACACATGCTGACGTGAGCTTCCAGTTTAAATTTCATGATCATCGGAGTTATAGAACTCCGGTTATAGTGTTTTTCGTCGAAAAAACCTAAATATTGAAATAGTCATAACTTGCTCATTTTAAGTCGGAATGAGCTCAATTTTAGACAGTAGGTACTTTAAACCATATATTTTTATGTCCCAAAAGGCCGGAATTTTTCTCATAAATTAAGAGGTAAAACATTTCTTTTAAACTTCAGGCAAGAGCTTTTTGGTGTTTTGCAGTTTTTAACTCCTTTGTTAAAATCAGTCCACACGAAAATTTACAATACTTTTTCCAGTGATTCCACTTGGATAAGTTAGAAAACTCATAGATCTAACTCTAGAACTTGACCATACTCAAAAATTCAAAATATAATAAGAGATATGGTCAATTGAATTTCATATTCCATTTTTACCAAAATTTGATTTTCAACCCTTTGTGATTTCTAAGAAACTTTCATGTTTTCACATAATAACTAACATAACTTATCATAACACTTACTAATACTGCATATACCCATGATTTTCATCAGTCCAATGCTTTTATTATGACTTTCATCATAATCCACGTAAACAGATCATTTTCACAATTTAATAAGGAATGAATACAAAGGATCATTCACCATGCATGTGGTAATCCACATGAGCGAGTTATTCCAACGTAATAATAAAGAATGGAATAGCTGAAGAATTCACCATTCATGCGATAGATCGCCAGCATGGTTATTCTCAAGCAGAATAATAAAGAAGCGGAACCAGTCAGCGTAATTATTCGCACCGCGATGGATATTCCAACAAAATAATAAATAATGGAACCGGTCATGCAGAAAACGCATAGGCATGGGATATTCAACGAGAATAATAAAGAATGGAATAATAGAAGAATTTCACCATGTATGCAGTACTTCACATAGACAGGTTATTCCAACATAATAATAAGGAATGGAATAATAGAAGAATTTCACCATGTATAGGGTAGTCCGCGTATACAGGTTATTCCAATAGAATAAGAAAGAATGGAATAATAGAAGTTCTCTTCATGAATATGAAATAAATAATACCCCTTACGGGTACAACAAATAATATCCCTTACCTTATAAAGAAGAGTACACCGACGGTAGGGCGGGGATATACTTGAAGAAACTTGCACTACGCTCAAAGCTTTCTTGGCGCGCTAAAGAAATACGCTCAAGATTATAGAAGAAGAATTCTCTCTACAGTTTCTCTCTCTAGAGTTTTCGGTGAATTCGTAAGAAATAATGAAGGAATGAGCTTCTATTTATAGAAGAATGGATGAATAGTAACCAATCCATGAACGGTCCAGATTGATTTATTTTTTTAAAGCAGGCGTCATTCAGATTGGTTTACAATAAAATATAATATATTCTATTTATAATCTAATAAAAGCGAATAACTTTATAAAAGTATTACATTTTATATAAAAAGATTTTACTATGCAAACACTATGCATAATAAAATATAATATATTCTAATTATTGTCTAATAAAAGCAGATAAATTTATAAAAGTATTTTGTTTTTTATATAAAAAGATTTTACTATGCAAAACACTATGCATAATAAAATATAATATATTCTAATTATTGTCTAATAAAACAAATAACTTTATAAAAGTATTCTGTTTTATATAAAATGCTTTTCTGTTTTATTACATTAATAATACTAATAAAACTAACTTCATCATCATTATTATAATTCACACTATTAATCGACCGAAGTCGTTCCGAGGAAAGAGGAGGCTTTCCAATAAGGATTTCTCCTATTATTGCCGCAATTAGGTGACCAAACCTCTCCTTGGCAGAACTTCTAGACATCGTTAATATTGTAAATAATAATATTAATAACTTTGTCATCTCAATTATTGATTTAATAATATATAAAATATCGATAATAATTGAATTAAACTGAGTGACTTCTCATGTAAGCATTAATAATCAATATCGTGTGCTACTATACAACAACGCGTATTTTACCACCGATTATTTTATGACAACTTGTTTACTTTGAAAAATTCTTAAATGTCACTCTTAACTTTAAACTTTTATCAATTTAACTATTCACCAAAATAGAAAAATTGAATACTTTTATTTCATAAAATTTGGGGTCTCACATAATACGCATGGTTGCATAGTAGCACACGGTATTGATTATTGATCCTTACGTGAGAAGTCACTCAGTTATACTCAATTATTACTACAACAATTGCTGCATAATATCTCTCATATTATTGATTCAATTATTGTCACAGTATCAATATTTTATATTATTAAATTAATAATTGAGACGACAAAGTTATTCATATTATTATTTGCAATATTGACAATGTATAGAAGTTCTGTCAAGGAGAGGTTAGGTTATCTAATTGCGCGCCAATAGGGAAAAATCCTTATCGAAAAGCCCCTTCTTTCCTAGGAACGACCTGGTTATTAAATATTGTGAGTTATAATATTAATGATGAATAAGTTCGTGTTGATTAAAGATGAATTTGATAGTTCCATTGTGGTGGGATTATTAGTGTTAGTGAAAATCAACATTTATTTCAATAATAATTGATGTCTAGAAGTTATATTGATCAATCGGGTAATTAATTGGATAAATTAGCAATTAATTGCTATTAATTCACATACTTATAACTATTTGTTCACATGTGTGTACTATTGAGTCACATTCATATACTATTAGGGGAGGTGGTGCAAGATTGATAATACTTGCATGACTAAGTTAAAAATGGAGGTATAGATGGAGGTACTATAGTGTAATTCATATTTTCACATGTATAGAACTATTGATTCACATGATGTACTATTAGGGGAGGTGGTGCAAGTTTGATAATACTTGCAGGACTAAATTAAAAATGAAGGAAAAGATGAAGGTATTATACTGTAATATTTTGAGCCCCAAAACGTGCAATTATTGAAACTATATTTTCCTATAAATAGAAGTTCATTCTTCCTTTATTCTCACCAATTCACTAAGTCTCACAAGAGCAATTATAGAGAGAGAAGTTATAGAGAGAGAATCTATAAAGAGAAAGAAGAAGAGAAGTCTGCTACCTCACTATTCCAGTATCCAGTCTTCTTCTGAGGTAAGGGGTATTATTTATTTCATATTCTAAAGAGATATTATTTTTCGTATTCGTATGAATATTATTTTTGTTCAATATTCATAAAGAATATTATCCTCGTTCAATATTCGTTGGAATATTATTTCTGTTCAAGGGATGTTATTTTTGTTCAATATTCGCTTGAAATAATATTTTCTTCCATACTATGTAGTATGTAAGTAATATTATTTCGTTTCAGATTTTGAATTCTATACTCATTTTGTTGAAGTTTTACTTCTATACTCCATGAAATTAATAGAATATCCTTGATATTTGCGCTTCATCTAGTATCTTTTCATGAAAATATTATTCTGAGCTTTCTTGATTATTATTAATCTTTTCATGATGCAATACTATTCATGAGTTACTATTAATGAGTTACTATTCACTCGGTTATTATTCACTTAAATATTATTCACTCGGGTATTCGGGGAACTTTTCATGCTGGAGTACTATTCACGAGTTACTATTCATGGGTTACTATTCACCCAATTACTATTCACCCAAATATTATTCACTCGGATATTTGGGGTACTTTTTATGTCGGGATACTATTCACGAGGTACTATTCCCGAAGTACTATTCACAAGGTACTATTCACGAGGTACTATTTACCAGAAAAATATTTTTTTTCCTGTCCAAATTATTTTTGGTACACGAATATTATTCTTGAATTTTACTCTACAAAGCAGTATCATGTTGACAATTTGAATATTTTTAAACTCTAGATAAATTTAAAGTCTTTAATATTTATCCTTGATTTTGTTTGATTTGATTTCGTTTGATTAATGCTTATATCATTGTCATCATCCCCATGCTTATATTGTGATGAAAGTCATCTTTGGCTTACGTGCATAGATGGATTGTTGATTATTGGTTTTACAGTTGTATATCTTTGGCTTACGTGCATAGATGGACTGTTAATTATTTGTTTTACAGTTGTATATTTTTGGCTTACGTGCAAAGATGGACAGATGTATGGCATGATCATAACCACTGGTGATAATAATAAATATCCTTGGCCCGTAGTGCATGGATAATCCGATGATACGATTGGCAGAATCATGATTATTAGTTAACAGTTGAATGTCTTTAGCCGTAGTGCACTAACAACAATTGATTGGTATGATCATGACCATTGGTTATATAGTTGAATATCTTTGGCCCGTAGTGCAAAGATAGACAACTGATTAGTATGATCATTGTTATTACATTTGAATATCTTTAGCATTTGGGGTAAGGATATTGAGTAAACGTTCTATTAAGCCTTTGTGGTAAGGAGAAACTGTTGAGTTATATGATTATAAATATGAATTGGTGGTTCAGGGGAAGACAGGTGATGAGAGTTCTTTTTATCTTGGGTATAACAAAGAAATGTTGATGAGTTTTACAGGAATAAAATATTAACGATGGACTTTTAATCTAGAGGAGATAGTAGACATTATGTTCTACTTGACTCTTCTAATGGATTGCTTATTTCGCTACAGTTGTTGATCTAAAACTTGTTGTCTATTGTATTCTATCAGTTGTTATACTGTTGAAGACTAAGGATAATTTATTCTGCATTATCTTAGTTATAATATTTCTTACTGGGCTAGTTGAGCTCACCCTTTTCTTTCATTGTTCTCTTCAAGAAATGAGAATATAGCTAGGACTGGTCGGGGAATGGAGTGATGGTCCAGGATAAGTGGCTATAGTAGTAATCACTATTCTATAAAATAGTGTGATAATAATTGTAATGAGGACTCCATTGAGAGTGGATATTGTCTAGAAGGCAATATTCTTGTTTAAACTCTCAGCTATGTTTTGTCGTATATTTCACGACAGTTGTATACTCAATATCCTTACCCCAAAGGCTAAAGATTTTCAAATGTAATAACAATGATCATACCAATCAGTTGTCTACCTTTGCACTACGGGCCAAAGATATTCAACTATAAAACCAATGGTCATGATCATACCAATCAATTGTCTGCCAGTGCACTACGGCCAAAGACATTCAACTGTTAACTAATGGTCATGATCCTGCCAATCACATCATCGAATTATCCATGCACTACGGGCCAAGGATATTCGTTAGTGTTGTAAGACCCCAAATTTTTATAAATAAAAATCGAATTTCCTCTAATTATTATTCTTGATTAATAAGGTGGTAATTTGATATAATGCTTTAGTTATGGGTGAAATGTGCAATTTTACAAAATAAACAAGTGGTTATTAAAATATTCATTGTTGTTTGGGAATATTCGTTTGGTCGTGGAATATTCAGTCTTCGTGGGGAATATTCGCAACGATGACACAATACCATGTGTAGGCCCCATAACTTAAAGCGATTGGAGGAAGAAAACGACAAATACAAGTTGTTTAAAAATAACGGCGTAGTTGTTACAGATTATTAATTGTTGGAATACCCGGTGGTTAAAATACAAGAATATGCGTGGTTGCACAAGAAGAGCACCAGTATTGCACAAAGATTGTTGAATTATTGATCCTTACGTAAGAAGCCACTACTCAATAATTGTTACGGTGAAGAGTTATCGCTCAATATTATATTGATTCAATAATTGTCTGCGTTGATATTTTATATTGTTGTTGTTTCAATAATTGTCATTACACGTATTTTTCATTATCAAAGCAATAATTCATATTATCCGAATAATATTATTAGATAACATTATTGGCAATGTCTAGAAAGTTACTCTAAGGAGAGGTTTGGTCACCTAATTGCGGCAAGAAGATGGAGAAATTCTTATCGAAAGCCCCTCTTTCTGGGAATCTGCTCGGTTGTTAGTAATGTGATTCTATAATATTATTTGTGAATAATTAATTATTGATTTATATGATATTGATTTTATGTGGATATAGATGGAGAAAATTTTTAATGTGACAATTGTTGAAAATTAATATTTTATCTTTTTCTGATAAAATAATTCATTTAAATATATTATTTTAATAATATATTAACGGTGATATTTTTATAATGAATGTGGGATATATGAGTATATGAGGAGGAAGAGTATTTTTATGGCATTAAATGTTTAACACATGTTTTGTGTGTCGGTGGACACAATTATTGACCGAAAATTGATTATAGACTGTAAAATCGTCCGTTTATGAATTTCGGTCAATTTCTATTTGGAATTTGGAAATATTTCCTTCCGTAAAGTTGTAGAGAATTGAATTTCCTATAAAAACACGCGAGATTCGAATTTTCTGACAAAAGGGCTATTTATCATGAATTATTGAAGTTCCGGAGTTCCGAAATAATTAATTTTTGGAAGTTTTAATTATTTTATATAAGAAAAACGTTTTTGTGGTTGTTGGCACATGGGTGGCTGATGTTTTTGACCAAAGAAGGCATGCTAGAGTTTTCAAAATATGTGGGTAGGAATTTTGAATAAATAATAATATATTTTATTAATTTAGTCTCCTTTTGGCGTTCTAACATTTTCCTATAAATAGAGGCTAAGTTAGAATTGAAAATCACACCGTAAACTAAGTTTTTCTCTTTTCTCTCTATATTATCGAGCGTATTCTTGTGAGTATACTTTGAGTGTTGCTATATATATGCGAAGTTTCACAAGACTATACCGAAAATACAATGTAAATACGGTTATTTTGAGGTAAGAGATGTTATTTCTTTCGCAAATGATATTATTTTCTTCAATATCATTATGCCAAAACATTGGTTGAACTTTTTATCAAATTTGGAACTTTTTCATGTCAGAGTTACTATTCATGAGTTACTATTCACGAATTACTATTCATGAGACTATTCACGAGTTACTATTCATGAGTACTATTTACGAAGCGTGAAGATGTTTTTTGTGAAATTTCTATCTTTTGTGTCTGGGTTACTTATTCACGATACTCTGGCACTATTCACTTATCACTAAGACTATTCATAGAAAAATGAAAATTTTTCTTTTTGTCCAAGATGTCTATTTTGGCTACTATCTTTGATTTTATCCATGTTTTGATCGCTATTTTTGAGTTCTGCTTCAAAATCGTTTATTATGAAGTATTATCAATCTTGGATAAACTGTTGTACGAATCCCTAATATTTGTCCTTCTATCTTACTGGATTCGTTCTTAAAAATATTTTTCATCATCCTCGGTCCTTAATGGTGATACTTGATGAATATCTTTGGCCTGTAGTGCAAAGATGAACGATTAACTGATGAATATCTTTGGCCTGTAGTGCAAAGATGAACAGGTGTTGAGATGAACATGACCAACTGGTGATTTAAATGAATATCTTTGGCCTAGATGAATATTGATTGTTGTTACAGTGATAAAATATTGATGATGGATTTTAAACCTTAGAAAGACGGTAGAATTCTTTCTCTACGTGACTCTTCTAATGGATTGTTATTTCATTGCATTTGTTGATCTAAAACTTGTTGTCTATTGTATTCTATTAGATTTTTCCCTGTTGAAGACTAACGATAATTTGTTGTATATTATCTTAGTCATAATATTCTTCTTTTGGGCTAGTTAAGCTCACCCTTTTCCTTGTTGTTCCATTTTCTTCTCGTGGAGGTGAGAACATAAGCGAGGATCGAGTCGGGGTATGGAATGAAGGTTCTAGAGAGTTGTTTAATAGTTCTCACCATTTTGTAAAATAATGTATCAATAATTATGATGGGGATTTATTTGCGTGTGGATATTATGTCTCAGCGGCAATATCTCGTATTTAAACTCATTAAGATGTATTGTCGTATTTCACACGACATTTGTATTATTGAAGTTGTAGTTATTTACGTACCATGTATTTGGCGACTCGAGAATGGGTTGGGTGGAATGGACCTATTTTGGGGGCGCCACGGTTGGTATCGAGCTTAGGATATGATCTCTGGCGGAGATCGGGGAATAGAACTAGGAGGGAAAGACGAGTAAATCCTTCGCTAAAGTGTGTCCTACCTAAGCTTATTTGTTGGTCGGTCATAATATAGGATATTATGTGATATGTTAATTTGTTTAATTAACCCTTGTTTTATGGCGAGATTTAAGAATGGGTCACGAGAAGCGTTAACAATGGAGTTTATAAGACTATGGAACAACCTTTAGTCGCATGAAACCGGGAGAACGTGCAACAGAAGGCAATATTCCTCCTGTAAACAACACTACCGAGCAAACGATGAACGATGGAATGTTTAGGAGCTTTTTGCAGTTCATGCAAAATCGCACGAGGAGACTCGTGTACAAAATACGGGTGGAAAGGATGGTACGCGCGATGCATCACAAACCCAAGCGATTCAAGGAGTTGGGACCACCGATTTCCATGGAAAGCCGGATCCGATCAAGGCAGAAACGTGGGTCAAGCAAATTACCAAGATATTCGATGTCTTGGGATGCACGGAGGAACTGAAGGTTCCATTCGCCACCTTTATGTTTCGTGGTGAATCAGATTACTGGTGGGAATCATGTAGGCGTACTGACCGGATGCACTTAACATGTCTTGGGAAAGATTTGTAAAGCTGTTCAATGACAAGTACTTTCCGAAAGTATTCATCATATGAAGGAGGTAGAGTTTATTAGACTCGAGCGAACAACATGACGGTGTCTCGAAGACGAGGCAAAGTTCGCAGAGTTATCGGGTTTGCACCTCATTTTGGTGGAGAATGAGGAACGAATGACGCGTATGTTTCTGAGAGGTCTAAAACCCGAGATTCGTTAATACCTTATCTCTCATAAGTTTTCTCTCGTATTCGAGATGTTGTCAACATGGCTCGCTTATTAGAGCGAGATAGTGAGTATACTCAACCGAGGGGACCACAACTGTGGTAGTCATCGAACGATGATAACCAACGAGGAGGAAAGAATATGGACAAGGCGGTAACCACTCGGTGGTAATCGTGGATATGATAATAGGAAAGGTGACTCAAGTGGAAATTTGTAAAGAGAAGATTCAACAATGACGGAAGACATCAACAAAGAAAGACCAAAGACCAACAACAAATTCTAGGGTGGAGAACGACCGCCCAGATTAGATGTTACAAATGCGGGAAGAGGGACATATCAACCAACCCGCCCACTAGCAGTTTAAGGTATGCTATAATTGTGGAAAAGAAGGACATATCTTTCGAGATTATACGCAGATATCGAACCCGATCCGGTGAATGGTGACTCAAAAGGATGTCCCAGAAAAGTCAAAGTCAACGGTTCCTGGAAGAGCGTTTGTCGTGACCGGTCAAAATGCGAGGAACCCGAACGAAGTTAGCATGGGTTAGTTAATTATAAATTCTTGCGAAGTTTACTAGATACCGGTTCTACCCATTCTTTTATCTCTCTTGCTTGCGCTCAACGTTTGAACTTGACTACGGAGAAATTAGACTTTGACCTATTTATGGAGACTCCGTTAGGAGAAACTTTCATTACATCCGTTGTTTGGAAATCTTGCTTGATTCAGGTTGGCACTATCACATTACCTGTTGATCTTATCTCTTTAAAGATACTTGCTTTTGATGTGATTTTAGGGATTGATTGGTTAACTACTCATCATGCCAAATTGATTGCTTTCGTAAGGTTGTTAGTTTTCATATTCTTAAGCAACCTGTTATTCGAATTCAAGCAATCAAACCATTGAAGTCAAACACTGTCATATCAAACCACAAAGCTATTTGTTTATTGAAAAACGAATGTCAAGCTTTCTTAGCCATGTTATGGACTTGAACAATAATACGTCAGATTTGAATGATATTTTTGTTGTTAGTGAATTTCCTGACGTATTTCCTGAGGAATTTCTTGGCCTACTCCCAGAGCGTGATATTGAATTTGTATCGACTTTAAATTGAGACAAAACCCATTTCTAAAATCTCATATCGAATGGCTCTATTGAACTTCAGGAGTTAAAAACCCAACTATAGAAGTTGATACCCGAGCCTCTATCTTATGACTTCCTTTGTGGAATACACCGAAGCCAGACTCTCCGTAGGGGACGCCATATTTGTGCAGTAGTAAACTGATAGGTGTCATTGTGACGTGCTATCCAAGATTGGGATATGAGTTACAGTTGAGAGCAACCTAAGTCAGTAATCGAAATACGTAGCTTTCTAGGCTTAGTTGGTTATTATCGGAGATTCGTGGAAAGATTTTCTCAAATCGCTATTCCATTAACGCAGCTGACTCGTAGAGATACAAAATTCGAATGGAGCACGGAATGTGGGAAGTGCTTCGAAGAACTTAAGAAGAGACTCATTTCGGCACATGTTCTGACCATACCATCCTGGAAAAACAAACGTGGTAGCTGACGAGTTGAGTAAAAGATCGTATACGAGTACGAGTACGATATTGTCAAAGACTCATCTCGTATAACTTACAAATGATGAAGATAGAGTTAAAGACTCTAGGGACTCACGTGATGATATACGAGTAGAATCAACTTTAATCGATAAAGTTAAAATCGCTCAGGCTACACACCGGAGCTGATGAACTTGAAGAAGGAGGTGCAAGAAGTTGTTATTTCAAAAGCGAGAATCGGTGAGGTGAGGAAAGCTCAAACCTTCGATTTATTAATCCATTTGAAATTCTCGATCGAGTAGGAAGTGTGGCCTATAGACTCGTTTTACCGCCAAGTATGACGCGTGTTCATAACGTTTTTCATGTATCGATGTTACGTAAATATTTGGACGACCCGAACCACATTATTGAGTTAGAACCAGACGAGATAGCCGAAGACTTAACATACGAGGAGGTACCTGTCAAGATTTTGGATAGGAAGAAGCATGTGCTACGACGAAGGTCATACCACAAGTTAAAGTTTTGTGGAGAAACCATGCTATTGAGGAAATGACCGGGAGTTAGAAAGCGGAAATGAAAGCGAGGTATCTTCATCTTTTGATACACTGTGTCGTACGTCGTCAATTTCGAGGACGAAATTTCATAAGGAGGGAGGTTGTAAGACCCCAAATTTTATAAATAAAATCGAATTTCCTCTAATTATTATTCTTGATTAATAAGGTGGTAATTTGATATAATGCTTTAGTTATGGGTGAAATGTGCAATTTTACAAAATAAACAAGTGGTTATTAAATATTCATTGTTGTTGGGGAATATTCGTTTGGTCGTGGAATATTAAATCTTTTGGGGAATATTAAATGCGACCAGTAGCGACCATGTGTGGGCCCCATAACGGAAAGCGATTGGAGGAAGAAAGCGACAAATATAAGTTGTTTAAAAATAATAGCAGAAGTTGTTATTCATTTACCATTGTTGGAATACCCGATGGTTAAAATACGATGAATATGCGTGGTTGCACAAAGAGTAGCACACCGGTATTGCGCGATGATTGTTGAATTATTGATCCTTACGTAAGAAGGCACTACTCAATAATTGTTACGAGTAATTCTTCGCTCAATATTATATTGATTCAATAATTCTTTGCGTTGATATTTTATATTGTTGTTGTTTCAATAATTGTCATTACACAGTATTTTTCATTATCAAAGCAATAATTCATATTATCTGAATAATATTATTAGATAACATTATTGGCAATGTCTAGAAAGTTCTGTCTAATGAGAGGTTTGGTCACCTAATTGCGCGCCAGTAAGGAGAAATTCTTATTGGAAAGCCCCCTCTTTCCTAGGAATTGCTTGGTTGTTAGTAATGTGATTCTATAATATTATTTGTGAATAATTAATTATTGATTTATATGATATTGATTTTATGTGGATATAGATGG
The DNA here is from genome assembly GCA_020205605.1 of Panax ginseng. Classification (NCBI taxonomy): domain Eukaryota; kingdom Viridiplantae; phylum Streptophyta; class Magnoliopsida; order Apiales; family Araliaceae; genus Panax; species Panax ginseng. The sequence continues at coordinate 51,843,764 of CM035130.1, forward strand.
AGAAAATTTTTAATGTGACAATTGTTGAAAATTAATATTTTATCTTTTTCTGATAAAATAATTCATTTAAATATATTATTTTAATAATATATTAACGGTGATATTTTTATAATGAATGTGGAATATATGAGTATATGAGGAGGAAGAGTATTTTATGGCATTAAATGTTTAACACATGTTTTGTGTGTTCGATGGACACAATTATTAATGAAAATTGATTATGTATCGTAAAATCGTCCAGTTTATGAATTTCGGTCAATTTCATTTGGAATTTGGAAATATTTCCTTCCGTAAAGTTGTAGAGAATTGAATTTCCTATAAAAACTCATGAGATTCGAATTTTTTTGACAAAAGGGCTATTTATCATGAATTATTGAAGTTAGGAGTTAAAATAATTGATTTTTGGAAGTTTTAATTATTTTATATAAGAAAAACGTTTTTTGTGGTTGTTGGCCCATGGGTGGTGATGTTTTTGACCAAAGAAGGCATGCTAGAGTTTTCAAAACATGTGGGTAGGAATTTTGAATAAATAATAATATATTTTATTAATTTAGTCTCCTTTGGCGCTCTAACATTTTCCTATAAATAGAGGCTAAGTTAGAATTGAAAATCACACCGTAGAACTAAGTTTTCTCTTTCTCTCTCTATATTATCGAGCGTATTCTTGTGAGTATACTTTGAGTGTTGCTATATCTGAGTATGAGTTTCACAAGACTATATCCGAAAATACAAATGTAAATACGGTTATTTTGAGGTAAAGATGTTATTTCTTTTCAAGAAATGATATTATTTTCTTCAATATCATTATGCCAAAATATTGGTTGAACTTTTTATCAAATTTAGAACTTTTTTTCATGTCGAGGTTACTATTCATGAGTTACTATTCACGAGTTACTATTCATGAGTTACTATTCACGAGTTACTTATTCACGAGTACTATTCACTTAAGCGTGAAGATGTTTTTTGTGAAATTTTTATCTTTTGTGGCGGGGTTACTATTCACGATACGGCACTATTCACGATATCTGGCACTATTCACGAATACTAAGACTATTCATAGAAAAATGAAAATTTTTCTTTTGTCCAAGATGTCTATTTTGGCTACTATCTTTGATTGTATCCATGTTTTGATCGTTATTTTTGAGTTTCGCTTCAAAATCGTTTATTATGAAGTATTATCGATCTTGGATAAAGCATTTATACTAATCCCTAATATTTGTCCTTCTATCTCTCTGGATTCGTTCTTAAAAATATTTTTCATCATCCTCGGTCCTTAATGGTGATACTTGATGAATATCTTTGGCTTGTAGTGCAAAGATGAACAGGTGTTGAGATGAACATGACCAACTGGTGATTTAAATGAATATCTTTGGCCTGTAGTGCATTACAGGGATAAAATATTGATGATGGACTTTTAAACCTTAGAAGACAGTAGAATTCTTTCTCTACGTGACTCTTCTAATGGATTGTTGTTTCCGCTGCATTTGTTGATCTAAAACTTGTTGTCTATTGTATTCTATTAGATTTTTTCCTGTTGAAGACTAACGATAATTTGTTGTATATTATCTTAGTCATAATATTCTTTACTGGGCTAGTTGAGCTCACCCTTTTCCTTGTTGTTCCATTTTCTTCTCAGGAGGTGAGAACATAGCAGGATCGAGTCGGGGTATGGAATGAAGGTTCTAGAGAGAGTTGTTTAATAGTCCTCACCATTTTTGTAAAATAATGTATCAATAATTATGATGGGGATTTATTTGCGTGTGGATATTGTCTAGACGGCAATATCTTTATTTAAACTCACAGTATGTATTGTCGTATTTCACACGACATTTGTATTATTGAAGTTGTAGTTATTTCTGTACCATGTATTTGGCGACTCAGAATGGGTTGGGTGGAATGGACCTATTTTGGGGGCGTCACAAGTATCACCAGTGGTCATGATCATGTCATACACCTGTCCATCTTTGTACTACGGGCCAAAGCTTTCAATCAACAGTTCGTCTTTGCACGTAAGCCAAAAATATACAATTGTAAAATCAATAACCAACAGTCCATATTTGCACGTAAGCCAAAGATATACAACCGTAAACCAATAATCAACAGTCCATCTATGCACGTAAGCCAAAGATGACTTTCATCACAATATAAGCATGAGGATGATGACAATGATATAAGCATTAATCAAACAAAATCAAGGATAAATATTAAAGACTTTAAATTTATCCAAAGTTTAAAAATATCCAAATTGTCAACATGATAATGCTTTGTAGAGTAAAATTCAAGAATAATATTCATGTACCAAAAATAATTTGGACATAAAAGAAATATATTTTTCTGGTAAATAGTACCCCGTGAATAGTACCCTATGAATAGTACCTCGTGAATAGTACCCCGACATGAAAAGTAAATACCCGAGTGAATAATATTCGGATGAATAGTAATTTGGGTGAATAGTAACCCGTGAATAGTACTCCGACACGAAAAGTGTCCCGAATACTTAAGTGAATAATACTAGAGTGAATAGTAACCAGGTGAATAGTAACTCATAAAAAAATACCAAAGAAAATGATATTTCATGACGAGTACAAAAGAAATTATATCTCATACGAGTATAATAGAATATACGAAACTGCAAATGGGTTTTCACCCGCCATGCGGTAATCCATGTAGACAGATCATTTCCACAATTTAATAAAGAATGAATACGAAGGATCATTCACATGCATGTGGTAATCCACATAGATAGGTTATTCCAACAGAATAATAAAGAATGGAATAACAGAAGAATTTCACCATGTATATGGTACTTCGCATAGACAGGTTATTCCAACATAATAATAAAGAATGGAATAACAGAAGAATCTCACCATGTATGCGGTACTTCGCATAGACAGGTTATTCCAACATAATAATAAAGAATGGAATAACAGAAGAATTTCACCATGTATGCGGTACTTCATATAGACAGGTTATTCCAACATAATAATAAAGAATGGAATAACAGAAACTCTCTTCATGAATACGAAAGAAATAATACCCCTTACCTCTCGATCTTATTTCTTTGAAAATACTTGCATTTGATGTGATTTTAGGGATTGATTGGTTAACTACTCGTCATGCTAAAATCGATTGTTTTCGTAAGGTTGTTTGCTTTCATATTCCTAACCAACCTATTATACGAATTCAAGCAACCAAACCACTAAACTTAATCATTGTCATATCAAGTCATAAAGTTATTCGTTTATTAAAAATTGGATGTCAAGCTTTCTTAGCTCATGTCACGGATTTAAATAAAAATACGTCAGATTTGAATGATATTTCTATTATTAATAAATTTCCTGACGTATTCCCTGAAGAACTTCCTGGCCTACCCCCAGAGCGTGAAATTGAATTTTGTATCGACCTTGATTCCGGTACAAAATGTGAGACCCCAAATTTTATGAATAAAGATTTAAATTTCTCAAAATATTTTTTTTAATATTATGGTGTGGATTTGATATAATATTATAGTTGTGGGTAATATTTATAAATTTTGCAAAGTAAGCAAGTTGTTATATAATATTTGATTGGTGGGGAATATTTGTTTTAACAGGGAATATTAGATGACGGCACAATTGTAAGACCCCAACTTATTATAAATAAAATTAAATTTTCCTTTATTCATTATTCTAAATTAATAAGGGTTAATTTGATATAATGCTTTGGTTATGGGTGAAATGTGCAATTTTTGTAAAATAAGCAAGTGGTTATAAAATATTCATTATTATTGGGGAATATTAAGCTTGGTCGTGGAATATTCTTTTTTATCGGAATATCAAATGCTGACAGCCTTGATCATTTGTGGGCCCCATAATGAGAATAAGCGTCGGATGAGGAAAAGCAACAAGTATGTGTGTTTTATAAATAATGACGTAATTATTCACGAATTAACACTTTGTTGGGTTACACGGTGGTGAAAATACTGATAATATGCGTGGTTGCCACATGATAGCACATGGTATTACGCGAGTATTGTTGAATTATTGATCCTTACGTAAGAAGGCACTACTCAATAATTATTACGATGAATTCTTATTCAATATTATATTTATTCAATAATTGTTGCGTTGATATTTTGTATCTTTGTTGTTTCAATAATTGTCATTACAGTATTTTCCATTATCAAATCAATAATTCATATTATTTGAATAATATTATCGAGATAACATTATTGGTAATGTCTAGAAAGTTACATCTAAGGAGAGGTTTGGTCACCTAATTGCGCCAAGAAGGAGAAATCCTTATTGGAAAGCCCCCTCTTTCACAGGAGCAGCACGGTTGTCGATCTTGTGATTACGTAATATTATTTTTAAAATAATTAATTATTAATTATTATGATAAAGAAAATATTTATTTTATATGGATATAGATGGAGAAAAATTTTTTAATGTGACAATTGTTGAAAATTAATATTTTATCTTTTACGATAAAATAATTCATTTAAATATATTATTTTAATAATATATTAACGATGATATTTTTACAATAAATGTGGGATATATGAGTATATGAGGAGGTAGAGTATTTTGTGGCATTAAATGTTTAACACATGTTTTGTGTGTCGGTGGACACAATTCTTGATCGAAAATTTATTATATAGTATAAAATCGCTTGGATTTGTGGATTTGGTCAATTTACATTTGGAATTTGGAAAAACTTTCTTCTGCAAAGTTGTAGAGAATGGAATTTCCCATGAAAAGTCATGAGTTTCAAATTTTACGATAAGCGAGCTATTTTCTACGAATTATTGAAGTTTAGGAAAATAAAATAATTTTTATTAAATTTATGGGGGACCCACTTTTTGGTTGGTGTTGATTATGCATGAGGGCTGCTGGAGTTTTTGTTCAAGGTTGGCTTGCTTGGTTGGTAGAGACGTAAGAATTGAAAAAGAATAAGAAAATAATATATTTTATTATTTTAGTCTCCTTTGGCGTTCTAACATTTTCCTATAAATAGAGGGCTAAGTTAGAATTGAAAATCACACCAGAAACTAAGTTTTCTCTCTTTCTCTCTCTATATTATCGAGCGTATTCTTGTGAGTATACTTTGAGTGTTGCTTATCTGGGTCATGAGTTTACATCGACCTTATCTGAAATTGAGTCGAAATACGGTTATTTTGAGGTAAAGGATGTTATTTCTTCTTAAATGATATTATTTTCTTGATATCATTATGCCAAAATATTTTGTTGAACTTTTTATCAATTTGGAACTTTTTTCATGTCGGAGTTACTTATTCATGAGTTCTTATTCACGAAGATTATTATTCATGAGTTACTTATTCACGATTCTTATTCATGATTCTTATTCACGAGTACTATTCACGAAGCGTGAAGATGTTTTTTTGTGAAATTTCTATCTTTTTTGTGTGGGGTTACTATTCACGTATCTCAAGACTATTCACAAATCTGTATTATTCACAAATACGGTGATTATTCATTAGAAAAAAATGAAATTTTCTCTTTTCTTCCAGATGTCTTTTTATGGTTACTATCTTTGATTGTATCCATGTTTTGATCGTTATTTTTGAGTTACGCTTCAAAATCGTTTATTATGAAGTATTATAGATCTTGGATAAACTGTTAAACGAATCCCTAATATTTGTCCTTCTATCTCACTGGATTCATTCTTAAAAATGTTTTTCATCATCCTCAGTCCTTAATGGTGATACTTGATGAATATCTTTGGCCTGTAGTGCAAAGATGAATGATTAAACTGATGAATCTCTTTGGCCCGTAGTGCAAAAGATGAGCAGTGTTGAGATGAACATGACCAATTTGGTGATACAAATGAATATCTTGGCTGAAGTGCAAAGATGATTAAAGATGTATATTGATTGTTGTTGAGGATGAAATATTGATGATGGACTTTTAAATCTTAGAAGGCGGTAGAATTCATTCTCTACGTGACTCTTCTTAATGGATTGTTGTTTCCATTGCATTTGTTGATCTAAAACTTGTTGTCTATTGTATTCTATTAGATTTTTCCTGTTGAAGACTAACGATAATTTGTTGTATATTATCTTAGTCATAATATTCTTCTTGGGCTAGTTGAGCTCACCCCTTTTCCTTGTTGTTCCATTTTTCTTCTCAGGAGGTGAGAACATAGCAGGATCGAGTCGAGGTATGGAGTGAAGGTTCTAGAGAGAGTTGTTTAGTAGTCCTCACCATTTTTGTAAAATAATGTATCAATAAATGTGATGAGGATTTATTTGAGTATAGATATTATACAGAAGATAATATTTGTATTCAAACTCACGATTTTCTTGTTGTAATAATAAAGTTGTAGTAATTTTTGTACCATGTATTTGGCGACTCAGAATGGGTTGGGTGGAATGGACCTATTTTGGGGGCGTCACGGTTGGTATCGAGCTTAGGGATATGATCTCTGGCGGAGATCGGGGAATAGAACTAGGAGGGAGAGGCGAGTAAATCCTTCGCTAGTGTGTCTACCTAAGCTTATTTGTTGGTCGAGTCATAATATAGGGATATTATGTGACATGTTAATTTATTTAATTAACCCTTGTTTTATGATGATATTTGAGAATGTCGTGAGAATATTAATGATTGGAGTAAATGAGGCCGAGTGGAGACGCCTTGATACTCACCAACGAGGAGAAGCGTGCTGCAGTGGCAATGTTCCTCTGTGAACAACGCATAATGGCGGATGATGAGCAGCGGGATGTTTAGAAGCTTTTTGCGAGTTCATGCAAAATCAGACGAGGAGACTCGTGTACAAAATACTGGTGGAAATGATGGATGCTTGATGACATCACAAACCAAACGATTCGAGGAGTTGGGACCACAGATTTCCATGGAAAGCGGATCCGATCAAAGCGAAACGTGGGTCAAACAAATTACCAAGATGTTGATGTCTTGGGATGGCGGAGGAACGAAGGTTCCATTCGCCACCTTTATGTTTCGTGGTGAAATGATTCTTTGGTGGGAATACGTAAGCGTACTGACCAGATGCACTCAACATGTCTTGGGAAAGATTTGAAACTTTTCAATGACAAGTACTTTCGAAAGTATTCGTCATATGAAGGAGGTAGAGTTTATTAGACTCGAGCGAGAACAACATGGCGGTGTCTCGATGCGAGGCAAAGTTCGCGAGTTATCGAGTTTGCACCTCATTTGGTGGAGAATGAGGAGCGAATGAGCGTATGTTTCGAGAGGTCTAAACCCGAGATTCGTCAATACCTTATCTCTCATAAGTTTTCTCTGTATTCGGATGTTGTCAATGAGGGGCTCGATTATTAGGCGAGATAGTGAGTATACTCAACCGAGGGACCACAACGGGGTAGTCATCGAGCGATGATAACCGGTGAGGAGAGAAAGAATATGGACAAAAGCGGTAACCACTCGGTGGTAATCGTGGACATGATAATAGGAAAGGTGACTCAAGTGGAAATTTCGAGAAGAGAAGATTCAACAATGGCGGGAAGACATCAACGGCTGACACCGGCACCAACAACAAATTCTAGGGGAGGAGAACGACCGCCAGTTAGATGTTACAAATGTGGAAAAGAGGGACATATCATTAAGCCGCCCACAACAATCAAGGTATGTATTATAATTGTGGAAAAGAAGGCCACATCGCTCGAGATTATGCAGTATCGAAACCCGATCCGGTGAGGAATGGTGACTCAAAAGGATGTCCCAGAAAAGTCAAAGTCAACGGTTCCTGGAAGAGCGTTTGTCGTGACCGGTCAAAATGCGAGGAACCCGAATGAGTTTAGCATGGGTTAGTTAATTATAATTCTTGCGAAGTTTATACCTTACTAGATACCGGTTCTACCCATTCTTTTATCTCTCTTGCTTGCGCTCAACGTTTGAACTTGACTACGGAGAAATTAGACTTTGACCTATTTATGGAGACTCCGTTAGGAGAAACTTTCATTACATCCGTTGTTTGGAAATCTTTCTTGATTCAGGTTGGCACTATTACATTACCTGTTGACCTTATTTCTTTAAAGATACTTGCTTTTGATGTGATTTTAGGGATTGATTGGTTAACTACTCATCATGCCAAATTGATTGCTTTTGTAAGGTTGTTAGTTTTCATATTCCTAAGCAACCTTGTTATTGAATTCAAGCAATCAAACCATTGAAGTCAAACATTGTCATATCAAACCACAAAGCTATTTGTTTATTGAAAAAGGAATGTCAAGCTTTCTTAGCCATGTTATGGACTTGAACAATAATCGTCGATTTGAATGATATTTTTTTGTTGTTAGTGAATTTCTCGGCGTATTTCACGAGGAATTTCTTGGCCTACTCCCGAGGCGTGATATTGAATTTGTATCGACTTTAAATCGGTACAAAACCCATTTCTAAAATCTCATATCGAATGGCTCTATTATTGAACTTGAGTTAAAAACCCAACTATAGAAGTTAATACCGAGCCTCTATCTTATGACTTCCTTTGTGGAATGCCGAAGCCGGACTCTCCGTAGGGGCGCCATATTTGATGCGATAGTAAAGCGATAGGTGTTATTGTAACATCTTTATCAAGGTTGGGATATGAGTCACGATTGAGAACAACCTAAGTCGATAATCGAAAAATCGTAGCTTTCTAGGCTTAGTTGGTTATTATCGGAGATTCGTGGAAAGATTTTCTCAAATCGCTATTCCATTCTTGGTGACTCGTAGAGATACAAAATTCGAATGGAGCGACGGAATGTGGGAAGAGCTTTGAAGAACTTAAGAAGAGACTCATTTTGGCACATGTTACGACCATACCATCTGGAAAACAAACGTGGTAGGCGGCGTGTTGAGTAAAAGATCATTATATCTAAGTCACGAGTACGATATTGTCAAAGACTCATTCGTATAATTTACAATATTAGAGATGGAGATGAAAACTCTAGGTATCCACGTGATGATATCGAGTATAATCGACTTTTATCGATAAAGTTAAAATCGCTCGGGCTACACGCGAGGTGATGAATTTGAAGAAGGAGGCAAGAAGTTGTTATTCAAAAGCGAGAATCGGTGAGGTGAGGAAAGCTCAAACCTTGATTTATTAATCCATTTGAAATTCTCGATCGAATAGGGCTGTGGCCTATAGACTCGTTTCACCGCCAAGTATGGCGTGTTGCATAGCGTTTTCATGTATCGATGTTACGTAAATATGTGGACGACCGAACCACATTATTGAGTTAGAACCGAGACGAGATATAGAAGACTTAACATACGAGGAGGTACCTGTCAAGATTTTGGATAGGAAGAAGCATGTGCTACGTACGAAGGTCATACCACAAGTTAAAGTTTTGTGGAGAAACCATGCTATTGAGGAAATGACTTGAGAGTTGGAAACGAAAATGTAAGCGAGGTATCTTCATCTTTTCGATACACACAGTGTGTGCGTCAATTCGAGGGCGAAATTTCATAAGGAGGGAGGTTGTAAGACCCCAACTTATTATAAATAAAATTGAATTTTCCTTTATTCATTATTCTAAATTAATAAGGGTTAATTTGATATAATGCTTTGGTTATGGGTGAAATGTGCAATTTTTGTAAAATAAGCAAGTGGTTATAAAATATTCATTATTATTCGGGAATATTTCTCTTGGTCGTGGAATATTCTTTTTGTCGGGAATATCAAATGCGACAGTATTGATCATTTGTGGGCCCATAATGAGAATAAGCAGTCGGATGAGGAAAGCGACAAGTATGTGTTTTTATAAATAACGGCGTAATTATTCTGAATTAACCTTTGTTGGGTTTACAGTGGTGAAAATCTGATAATATGCGTGGTTGCACGGTAGCGCACGGTATTACATGTATTGTTGAATTATTGATCCTTACGTAAGAAGGCACTACTCAATAATTATTACGATGAATTCTTATTCAATATTATATTGATTCAATAATTGTTGCGTTGATATTTTGTATCCTTTGTTGTTTCAATAATTGTCATTACACGGTATTTTCCATTATCAAATCAATAATTCATATTATTTGAATAATATTATCGAGATAACATTATTGGCAATGTCTAGAAAGTTACATCTAAGGAGAGGTTTGGTCACCTAATTAATTGCGGCAGATAAGGAGAAATCCTTATTGGAAAGCCCCCCTCTCTGAGGAGCGGCACGGTTGTCGATCTTGTGATTACGTAATATTATTTTTAAAATAATTAATTATTGATTATTATGATAAAGAAAATATTTATTTTATATGGATATAGATGGAGAAAATTTTTTAATGTGACAATTGTTGAAAATTAATATTTTATCTTTTTACGATAAAATAATTCATTTAAATATATTATTTTAATAATATATTAACGATGATATTTTACAATAAATGTGGGATATATGAGTATATGAGGAGGTAGAGTATTTTGTGGCATTAAATGTTTAACACATGTTTTGTGTGTGTCGGTGGACACAATTCTTGATGAAAATTTATTATAGTATAAAATCGCTTGTTTGTGGATTTGGTCAATTTACATTTGGAATTTGGAAAAACTTTCTTCGCAAAGTTGTAGAGAATGGAATTTCCCATGGAAAGTCGCGAGTTGAATTTTACGATAACAGAGCTATTTTCTGAATTATTGAAGTTTTGAGGAAAATAAAATAATTTTATTAAATTTATGGGGGACCCACTTTTTGGTTGGTGTTGATTATGCATGAGAAATTTCTTTGTTGTTTTTGTTCAAGGTTGGCTTGCTTGGTTGGTAGAGGCGTAAGAATTGAAAAAATATAAGAAAATAATATATTTTATTATTTTAGTCTCCTTTAGCGTTCTAACATTTTCCTATAAATAGAGGCTAAGTTAGAATTGAAAATCACACGAAACTAAGTTTCTCTCTTTCTCTCTCTATATTATCGGCGTATTCTTGTGAGTATACTTTGAGTGTTCTTTATACGGTGCGAGTTTTACATCGACCTTATCTAGAAATTGATCGGAAATATGGTTATTTTGAGGTAAGGATGTTATTTCTTTCTTAAATGATATTATTTTCTTCAATATCATTATGCCAAAATCTTTGTTGAACTTTTTATCAAATTTGGAACTTTTTTCATGTCGGAGTTACTATTCATGAGTTCTTATTCACGAGTTCTTATTCATGAGTTCTTATTCACGATTACTATTCATGAGTTTTTATTCACGAGAGTACTATTCACGAAGCGTGAAGATGTTTTTTGTGAAATTTCTATCTTTTTTGTGTGGGAGTTACTTATTCACGTATACGAGACTATTCACAAATCTGACACTATTCACAAATCGGCATTATTCATAGAAAAATGAAATTTTTCTTTTTCTTCTAGATGTCTTTTATGGTTCTTATCTTTGATTGTATCCATGTTTTGATCGTTATTTTTGAGTTACGCTTCAAAATCGTTTATTATGAAGTATTATCGATCTTGGATAAGCTGTTAAGCGAATCCCTAATATTTGTCCTTCTATCTCTTTGGATTCGTTCTTAAAATGTTTTTCATCATCCTCGGTCCTTAATGGTGATACTTGATGAATATCTTTGGCTGTAGTGCAAAGATGAATGATTAAGCGATGAATCTCTTTGGCCGTAGTGCAAAGATGAGCAGTGTTGAGATGAACATGACCAATTGGTGATACAAATGAATATCTTTGGCACTGTAGTGCAAAGATGATTAAAGATGTATATTGATTGTTGTTACTGAGGATGAAATATTGATGATGGACTTTTAAATCTTAGAAGGCGGTAGAATTCATTCTCTACGTGACTCTTCTAATGGATTGTTATTTCATTGCATTTGTTGATCTAAAACTTGTTGTCTATTGTATTCTATTAGATTTTTTCCTGTTGAAGACTAACGATAATTTGTTGTATATTATCTTAGTCATAATATTCTTTCTTGGGCTAGTTGAGCTCACCTTTTTTCCTTGTTGTTCCATTTTTCTTCTCGAGGAGGTGAGAACATAGCGAGGATCGAGTCGAGGTATGGAGTGAAGGTTAGAAGAGAGTTGTTTAGTAGTCCTCCCCATTTTGTAAAATAATGTATCAATAAATGTGATGAGGATTTATTTGAGTATAGATATTGTCTAGAAGATAATATTTGTATTCAAACTCACGATTTCTTGTTGTAATAATAAAGTTGTAGTAATTTTTGTACCATGTATTTGGCGACTCGAGAATGGGTTGGGTGGAATGGACCTATTTTGGGCGCACGGTTGGTATCGAGCTTAGGGATATGATCTCTGGCGGAGATCGGGGAATAGAACTAAGAGGGAGGAGAGAGTAAATCCTTCGCTAGTGTGTCCTACCTAAGCTTATTTGTTGGTCGGTCATAATATAGGGATATTATGTGACATGTTAATTTGTTTAATTAACCCTTGTTTTATATGCATGATTTGAGAATGTCAATTGAGAATATTAATGAAAGGAGTAAATGAGACCGTGGAGAGCCACGATTCACCAACGAGGAGAACGCTGCAACAGTGGCAATGTTCCTCCTGTGAACAACGCCAACGAGATGATGATGAACGACGGATGTTTAGAAGCTTTTTGCAGTTCATGCAAAATCGACGAGGAGACTCGTGTACAAAATCTGGTGGAAATGATGGCAACGCGCTATGATGCATCATAGCCAAGCAGTTCAAGGAGTTGGGACCACCAGATTTCCATGGAAAGCCGGATCCGATCAAGGCAGAAACGTGGGTCAAACAAATTACCAAGATGTTTGATGTCTTGGGATGAACGGAGGAACAGAAGGTTCCATTCGCCACCTTTATGTTTCGTGGTGAAGCAGATTACTGGTGGGAATCTATGAAGCGTACCCAGCCAGATGCACTCAACATGTCTTGGGAAAGATTTCAGAAACTTTTCAATGACAAGTACTTTCCTGAAAGTATTCATCATATGAAGGAGGTAGAGTTTATTAGACTCGAGCGTAACAACATGGCGGTGTCTCAAAGACGAGGCAAAGTTTAGATAGTTATCCGTGTTTGCACCTCATTTGGTGGAGAATGAGGAACGAATGACGACGCGTATGTTTCGAGAGGTCTAAAACCCGAGATTCGTCAATACCTTATCTCTCATAAGTTTTCTCTCGTATTCAGATGTTGTCAATGGGCTCGATTATAGAGGCGAGATAGTGAGTATACTCAACCGAGGGACCACAACTGTGGTAGTCATCGAACGATGATAACCGGTGAGGAGGAAAGAATATGGACAAAGGCGGTAATAACTCAGGTGGTAATCGTGGACATGATAATAGGAAAGGTGACTCAAGTTGAAATTTCAGAAAGAGAAGATTCAACAATGACGGGAAGACATCAACAAAGAAAGACCAAAGCACCAACAACAAATTCTAGGGGTGGAGAACGACCGCCGATTAGATGTTACAAATGGGAAAGAGGGACATATCACCAAACCCGCCCTGACAATTTAAGGTATGTTATAATTGTGGAAAAGAAGGACATATCGCTTCGAGATTATGCAGTATCGAAAACCGATCCAATGGGAATGGTGACTCAAAAGGATGTCCCAGAAAAGTCAAAGTCAACGGTTCCTGGAAGAGCGTTTGTCGTGACCGGTCAAAATGCGAGGAACCCGAACGAAGTTAGCATGGGTTAGTTAATTATAAATTCTTGCGAAGTTTACTAGATACCGGTTCTACCCATTCTTTTATCTCTCTTGCTTGCGCTCAACATTTGAACTTGACTACGGAGAAATTAGACTTTGACCTATTTATGGAGACTACGTTAGGAGAAACTTTCATTACATCCGTTGTTTGGAAATCTTGCTTGATTCAGGTTGGCACTATCACATTACCTATTGATCTTATCTCTTTAAAGATACTTGCTTTTGATGTGATTTTAGGGATTGATTGGTTAACTACTCATCATGCCAAATTGATTGCTTTCGTAAGGTTGTTAGTTTTCATATTCCTAAGCAACCTGTTATTCGAATTCAAGCAATCAAACCATTGAAGTCAAACACTGTCATATCAAACCACAAAGCTATTTGTTTATTGAAAAAGGAATGTCAAGATTTCTTAGCCATGTTATGGACTTGAACAATAATACGTCAGATTTGAATGATATTTTTGTTGTTAGTGAATTTCCTGACGTATTTCACGAGGAATTTCTTCGCCTACTCTCGAGGCGTGATATTGAATTTGTATCGACTTTTAAATCAAAAGACAAAACCCATTTCTAAAATCTCATATTGAATGGCTCCTATTGAACTTGAGGAGTTAAAACCCAACTATAGAAGTTAATACCGAGCCTCTATCTGGTGACTTCCTTTGTGGAATACACCGCCGACTCTCGTAGGGGGACGCCATATTTCATGCGAGTAAGTAAACCGATAGGTGTTATTGTGACATGTTATCCAAGATTGGGATATGAGTTACGATTGAGAGCAACCTAAGTCAAGAATCGAAATACGTAGCTTTCTAGGCTTAGTTGGTTATTATCGGAGATTCGTGGAAAGATTTTCTCAAATCGCTATTCCATTAACGCAGCTGACTCGTAGAGATACAAAATTCGAATGGAGCACGGAATGTGGGAAGTGCTTCGAAGAACTTAAGAAGAGACTCATTTCGGCACATGTTCTGACCATACCATCCTGGAAAAACAAACGTGGTAGCTGACGTGTTGAGTAAAAGATCGTATACGAGTACGAGTACGATATTGTCAAAGACTCATCTCGTATAACTTACAATATTAGAGATGGAGATGAAAACTCTAGGTATCCACGTGATGATATACGAGTATAATTGACTTTTATCGATAAAGTTAAAATCGCTCAAAGCTACACCGAGATGATGAATTTGAAGAAGGAGGTGCAAGAAGTTGTTATTCCAAAAAGCGAGAATCGGTGAGGTGAGGAAAGCTCAAACCTTCGATTTATTAATCCATTTGAAATTCTCGATCGAAAAGGAACTGTGGCCTATAGACTCGTTTTACCGCCAAGTATGACGCGTGTGCATAACGTTTTTCATGTATCGATGTTACGTAAATATGTGGACGACCCGAACCACATTATTGAGTTAGAACCAGACGAGATAGCCAAGACTTAACATACGAGGAGGTACACAAGATTTTGGATAGGAAGAAGCATATGTGCTACGAAGAAGGTCATACCACAAGTTAAAGTTTTGTGGAGAAACCATGCTTTATTGAGAAAATGACACGGGAGTTGGAAAGCGAAAATGTAAGCGAGGTATCTTCATCTTTTTCGATACACTGTGTCGCGTACGCCAATTTCGAGGACTTAAATTTCATAAGGAGGGGAGGTTGTAAGACCCCAACTTATTATAAATAAAATTGAATTTTCCTTTATTCATTATTCTAAATTAATAAGGGTTAATTTGATATAATGCTTTGGTTATGGGTGAAATGTGCAATTTTGTAAAATAAGCAAGTGGTTATAAAATATTCATTATTATTTGGGAATATTCGCTTGGTCGTGGAATATTCTTTTTGTCGGGAATATCCGCACGTATTTGGTATGATCATTTGTGGGCCCCTATAATGTAATAATCGCTCGGATGAGGAAAAAACGATAAGTGTGTTTTTTATAAATAACGACGTAATTGTTACCACTATTAACATTGTTGGGTTACACGGTGGTGAAAATATAAATAATATGCGTGGTTGCACAAAAGAAGCACACGGTACCAGATTGCACAATATTGTTGAATTATTGATCCTTACGTAGAAGAAGGCACTACTCAATAATTGTTACAAAGAGTTATCGCTCAATATTATATTGATTCAATAATTGTTTGCGTTGATATTTTGTATCACCGTTGTTTCAATAATTGTCATTACACAAGATTTTCCATTATCAAATCAATAATTCATATTATTTGAATAATATTATCGAGATAACATTATTGGCAATGTCTAGAAGTTTCATCTAAGGAGAGGTTTGGTCACCTAATCATGGCGCCAAGAAGGAGAAATCCTTATCGAAAGCCCCTCTTTCTGGGAACTACCGGTTGTCAAGACTGTGATTTTGTAATATTATTTTAAAATAATTAATTATTGATTATTATGATAAAGAAAATATTTATTTTATATGGATATAGATGGAGAAAATTTTTTAATGTGACAATTGTTGAAAATTAATATTTTATCTTTTTCTGATAAAATAATTCATTTAAATATATTATTTTAATAATATATTAACGATGATATTTTTATAATGAATGTGGGATATATGAGTATATGAGGAGGTAGAGTATTTTGTGGCATTAAATGTTTAACACATGTTTTGTGTGTCGGTGGACACAATTCTTGACCGAAAATTTATTATAGACTATAAAATCGCCCGTTTGTGGATTTCGGTCAATTTTTGTTTGGAATTTGGAAAAACTTTCTTCTGCAAAGTTGTAGAGAATGGAATTTCCCATGGAAAGTCGCGAAGTTTCAAATTTCTCGATAACCGAGCTATTTTCTACTTAATTATTGAAGTTTCGGAAAATAAAATGATTTTTTAAATTTATGGGGGGACCCACTTTTTGGTTGGTGTTGATTATGCATGAGGGTCATTGGAGTTTTTGTTCAAGGTTGGCTTGCTTTGGTTGGTAGAGACGTAAGAATTGAAAAAGAATAAGAAAATAATATATTTTATTATTTTAGTCTCCTTCATGCTCTAACATTTTCCTATAAAAGAGGGCTAAGTTAGAATTGAAAATCACACCGTAAACTAAGTTTTCTCTCTTTCTCTCTCTATATTATCGAGCGTATTCTTGTGAGTATACTTTGAGTGTTGCTATACGGTATGAAGTTTCACAAGACTATACCGAAATTCAAATGTAATACGGTTATTTTGAGGTAAGGATGTTATTTCTTCTTAAATGATATTATCTTCTTCAATATCATTATGCCAAAATATTGTTGAACTTTTTATCAAATTTGGAACTTTTTCATGTCTGGAGTTACTATTCATGAGTTCTTATTCACGAGTTATTATTCATGAGTTACTATTCACGAAGTTATTATTCATATTTATTATTCAAAAGTACTATTCACGAAGCGTGAAGATGTTTTTTTGTGAAATTTCTATCTTTTTGTGTGGGGTTACTATTCACGATATACGGCAGACTATTCACTATTATTCACAAATACGCAGATTATTCACCAAAAATGAAATTTTTCTTTTTCTTCCAGATGTCTTTTATGGTTACTATCTTTGATTGTATCCATGTTTTGATCGTTATTTTTGAGTTTTGCTTCAAAATCGTTTATTATGAAGTATTATCGATCTTGGATAAACTATTAAACTAATCCCTAATATTTGTCCTTCTATCTCACTAGATTCATTTTAAAAATGTTTTTCATCATCCTCACCCTTAATGGTGATACTTGATGAATATCTTTGGCCCTGTAGTGCAAAGATGAATGATTAAACTGATGAATCTCTTTGGCCCGTAGTGCAAAGATGAACAGGTGTTGAGATGAACATGACCAACTGGTGATATAAAATGAATATCTTTGGCCCGAAGTGCAAAGATGATTAAAGATGTATATTGATTGTTGTTATATGAGGATGAAATATTGATGATGGACTTTTAAATCTTAGAAGACAAAGAGAATTCATTCTCTACGTGACTCTTCTAATGGATTGTTTGTTTCCATTGCATTTGTTGATCTAAAACTTGTTGTCTATTGTATTCTATTAGATTTTTCCATGTTGAAGACTAACGATAATTTGTTGTATATTATCTTAGTCATAATATTCTTTACTGGGCTAGTTGAGCTCACCCTTTTCCTTGTTGTTCCATTTTTCTTCTCGTGAGGTGAGAACACAAGCAGGATCGAGTCGAAAGGTATGGAGTGAAGGTTCTAGAGAGAGTTGTTTAGTAGTCCTCACCATTTTTGTAAAATAATGTATCAATAAATGTGATGAGGATTTATTTGAGTATAGATATTGTCTAGAAGATAATATTTGTATTCAAACTCACAATTTTACTGTTGTAATAATAAAGTTGTAGTAATTTCTATACCATGTATTTGGCAACTCAGAATGGGTTGGGTGGAATGGACCTATTTTGGGGGCGTCACAGTTGGTATCAGAGCTTAGGGATATGATCTCTGGCGGAGATCGGGGAATAGAACTAAGAGGGGAGAGACGAGTAAATCCTTCGCTAGTGTGTCCTACCTAAGCTTATTTGTTGGTCAGGTCATAATATAGGGATATTATGTGACATGTTAATTTGTTTAATTAACCCTTTTTTGACAAGATTTGAGAATGTCGAATCGAGAATATTAAAATGGAGTAAATGAGACCGTGGAGACGCCAAGATTCACCAACGAGGAGAACGGCAACAGTCGGCAATGTTCCTCCCGTGAACAACGCCACCGAAAGAGATGATGAACGACGGATGTTTAGAAGCTTTTTACAGTTCATGCAAAATCGACGAGGAGACTCGTGTACAAAATACGGTGGAAATGATGGCAACGCTGATGCATCACACAAAGCGATTCAAGGAGTTGGGACCACCACCGATTTCCATGGAAAGCCGGATCCGATCAAGGCGTAAACGTGGGTCAAACAAATTACCAAGATATTTGATGTCTTGGGATGCACGGAGGAATGAAGGTTCCATTCGCCACCTTTATGTTTCGTGGTGAAGCAGACATTGGTGGGAATCAGGAAGCGTACTCCACCAGATGCACTCAACATGTCTTGGGAAAGATTTCAGAAACTTTTCAATGACAAGTACTTTCCGAAAGTATTCATCATATATGAAGGAGGTAGAGTTTATTAGACTCTAACGAATAACAACATGACGGTGTCTCAAAGACGAGGCAAAGTTCGCAGATAGTTATCCGTGTTTGCACCTCATTTGGTGGAGAATGAGGAACGAATGACGCCAGATGTTTCGAGAGGTCTAAAACCCGAGATTCGTCAATACCTTATCTCTCATAAGTTTTCTCGTCAGATTCAGATGTTGTCAATGTGGCTCGATTATTAGAGCGAGATAGTGAGTATACTCAACCGAGGGACCACAACTGTGGTAGTCATCGAACGATGATAACCAAATGAGGAGGAAAGAATATGGACAAAGGCGGAACAACTCGGTGGTAATCGTGGACATGATAATAGGAAAGGTGACTCAAGTGGAAATTTCAGAAAAGAGAAGATTCAACAATGACGGAAGACATCAACAAAGAAAGACCAAAGACCAACAACAAATTCTAGGGGGAGGAGAACGACCGCCATTAGATGTTACAAATGTGGGAAAGAGGGATATATCACCAAATCGCCCACAACAATTTAAGGTATGCTATAATTGTGGAAAAGAAGGACACATCGCCGAGATCAGACGCAGATCGAAACCAGATCCCAATGGAATGGTGACTCAAAAGGATGTCCCGTAAAAGTCAAAGTCAATCGGTTCGGAAGAGCGTTTGTCGTGACCTCCAATCAAAATGCGAGGAACCCGAACGAAGTTAGTATGGGTTAGTTAATTATAATTCTTGCTAAGTTTATAGTTTACTAGATACCTGGGTTCTACCCATTCTTTTATCTCTTGCTTTTGCGCCAACATTTGAACTTGACTACGGAGAAATTAGACTTTGACCTATTTATGGAGACTCCGTTAGAGAAACTTTCATTACATCCGTTGTTTGGAAATCTTTCTTGATTCAAGTTGGCACTATCACATTACCGTTGATCTTATCTCTTTAAAGATACTTGCTTTTGATGTGATTTTTAGGATTGATTGGTTAACTACTCATCATGCCAAATTGATTGCTTTCGTAAGGTTGTTAGTTTTCATATTCCTAAGCAACCCGTTATTCAATTTAAGCAATCAAACCATTGAAGTCAAAACATCGTCATATCAAACCACAAAGCTATTTGTTTATTGAAAAAGGAATGTCAAGTTTTCTTAGCCATGTTATGGACTTGAACAATAATACGCCGATTTGAATGATATTTTTGTTGTTAGTGAATTTCCGACGATTTCCGAGGAATTTTCGCCTACTCCCGAAGCGTGATATTGAATTTGTATCGACTTTAAATCCCAGACAAAACCCATTTCTAAAATCTCATATCGAATGGCTCCTATTGAACTTCGGAGTTAAAACCCAACTATAGAAGTTAATACCGAGCCTCTATCTTATGACTTCCTTTGTGGAATACACCGCCGCACTCTCCGTAGGGGACGCCATATTCATGCGATAGTAAACCGATAGGTGTCATTGTGACATGCTATCCAAGATTGGGATATGAGTTACGATTGAGAACAACCTAAGTCAAGAATCTAAATACGTAGCTTTCAGGCTTAGTTGGTTATTATCGGAGATTCGTGGAAAGATTTTCTCAAATCGCTATTCCATTAACGCAAATTGACTCGTAGAGATACAAAATTCGAATGGAGCACGGAATGTGGGAAGAGCTTCAAGAACTTAAGAAGAGACTCATTTGGCACATGTTACGACCATACCATCCTCGAAAAACAAACGTAGTAATCGACGTGTTGAGTAAAAGATCGTATCTGAGCACGAAAGTACGATATTGTCAAAGACTCATCTCAGATAACTTACAAATATTAGAGATGGAGATGAAAACTCTAGGTATCCACGTGATGATATACGAGTATAATCGACTTTTATCGAAAGTTAAAATCGCCAAAGCTACACACCGAGTCGATGAATTTGAAGAAGGAGGTGCAAGAAGTTGTTATTCAAAAGCGAGAATCGGTGAGGTGAGGAAAGCTCAAACCTTCGATTTATTAATCCATTTGAAATTCTCGATCGAAAAGGAACCGTGGCCTATAGACTCGCTTTTACCGCCAAGTACGACGCGGTGCATAACGTTTTTTCATGTATCGATGTTACGTAAATATGTGGACTAACCGAACCACATTATTGAAGTTAGAACCGCAGACGAGATAGCCAAGACTTAACATACGAGGAGGTATTTCGCCAAGATTTTGGATAGAAGAAGCATGTGCTACGAAGAAGGTCATACCACAAGTTAAAGTTTTGTGGAGAAACCATGCTATTGAGGAAATGACTTCGGGAGTTGGAAACGAAAATGTAAGCGAGGTATCTTCATCTTTTCGATACACTGTGTACGCACGCCAATTTCGAGGACTTAAATTTCATAAGGAGGGAGGTTGTAAGACCCCAACTTATTATAAATAAAATTGAATTTTCCTTTATTCATTATTCTAAATTAATAAGGGTTAATTTGATATAATGCTTTGGTTATGGGTGAAATGTGCAATTTTTGTAAAATAAGCAAGTGGTTATAAAATATTCATTATTATCGGGGAATATTCGCTTGGTCGTGGAATATTCTTTTTGTCGGGAATATCCGTACGACGGCGCAGTCATTTGTGGGCCCCATAACAGAATAACTGTCGGATGAGGAAAACGACAAGTATGTGTTTTTATAAATAACGACGTAATTGTTACCGTTAACACTGTTGGGTTACCTGGTGGTGAAAATCTGATAATACGCGTGGTTGCACAAGAGAAGATTACCAGTATTGCACAATATTGTTGAATTATTGATCCTTACGTAAGAAGGCACTACTCAATAATTGTTACAAAGAGTTATTATTCAATATTATATTGATTCAATAATTGTCATTGTTGATATTTTGTATCACCGTTGTTTCAATAATTGTCATTACACACAGATTTTCCATTATCAAATCAATAATTCATATTATTTGAATAATATTATCGATAACATTATTGGCAATGTCTAGAAAGTTCTCGTCTAAGGAGAGGTTTGGTCACCTAATTGCGGCCAAAGAAGTGAGAAATCCTTATCGAAAGCCCCCTCTTCTGGGAACTACCGTTGTCAATATGTGATTCGTAATATTATTTTTAAAATAATTAATTATTGATTATTATGATAAAGAAAATATTTATTTTATATGGATATAGATGGAGAAAATTTTTTAATGTGACAATTGTTGAAAATTAATATTTTATCTTTTTTTTGATAAAATAATTCATTTAAATATATTATTTTAATAATATATTAACGATGATATTTTTACAATGAATGTGGGATATATGAGTATATGAGGAGGTAGAGTATTTTGTGGCATTAAATGTTTAACACATGTTTTGTGTGTCGGTGGACACAATTCTTGATCGAAAATTTATTATAGACTATAAAATCGCCCGTTTGTGGATTTCGGTCAATTTTTGTTTGGAATTTGGAAAACCTTTCTTCTGCAAAGTTGTAGAGAATGGAATTTCCCATGAAAAGTCGCGAGTTTCGAATTTTCTGATAACCGAGCTATTTTTTACGAATTATTGAAGTTTCGGAAAATAAAATGATTTTTATTAAATTTATGGGGGGACCCACTTTTTGGTTGGTGTTGATTATGCATGAGGGCTGCTGGAGTTTTTGTTCAAGGTTGGCTTGCTTGGTTGGTAGAGACGTAAGAATTGAAAAAGAATAAGAAAATAATATATTTTATTATTTTAGTCTCCTTTGGCGTTCTAACATTTTCCTATAAATAGAGGGCTAAGTTAGAATTGAAAATCACACCAGAAACTAAGTTTTCTCTCTTTCTCTCTCTATATTATCGAGCGTATTCTTGTGAGTATACTTTGAGTGTTGCTATACTATGAAGTTTCACAAGACTATACCAAATTCAATCGTAAGTACGGTTATTATTTTGAGGTAAGGATGTTATTTCTTTTCTTAAATGATATTATCTTCTTCAATATCATTATGCCAAAATATTGTTCGAACTTTTTATCAATTTAGAACTTTTTCATGTCTGAGTTACTATTCATGAGTTACTATTATTCACGAAGTTATTATTCATGAGTTACTATTCACGAAAGTTCTTATTCATATTCTATTTAGTACTATTCACTTAAGCGTGAAGATGTTTTTTTGTGAAATTTCTATCTTTTTGTGTCTGGGGTTACTATTCACGATACTAAGACTATTCACAAATACGGTATTATATTCACAAATACTGTCAGACTATTCACCCAAAAATGAAATTTTCTTTTCTTCCAGATGTCTTTTATGGTTACTATCTTGATTGTATCCATGTTTTGATCGTTATTTTGAGTTCGCTTCAAAATCCTTTATTATGAAGTATTATCGATCTTGGATAAACTGTTAAACTAATCCCTAATATTTGTCCTTCTATCTCACTAGATTCGTTCTTAAAAATGTTTTTCATCATCCTCATCCTTAATGGTGATATTTGATGAATATCTTTGGCTCAGAGAGTGCAAAGATGAATGATTAAACCGATGAATCTCTTTGGCCCAGAGAGTGCAAAGATGAACAGTGTTGAGATGAACATGACCAATCTGGTGATATAAATGAATATCTTTGGGCTCAGTAGTGAAAATATGATTAAAGATGTATATTGATTGTTGTTACAGGATGAAATATTGATGATGGACTTTTAAATCTTAGAAGAAAGAGAATTCATTCTCTACGTGACTCTTCTAATGGATTGTTTATTTCATTGCATTTGTTGATCTAAAACTTGTTGTCTATTGTATTCTATTAGATTTTTCCATGTTGAAGACTAACGATAATTTGTTGTATATTATCTTAGTCATAATATTCTTTACTGGGCTAGTTGATCTCACCCTTTTTCCTTGTTGTTCCATTTTTCTTCTCAGGAGGTGAGAACATAGCAGGATCGAGTCGAGGTATGGAGTGAAGGTTCTAGAGAGAGTTGTTTAGTAGTCCTCACCATTTTTGTAAAATAATGTATCAATAAATGTGATGAGGATTTATTTGAGTATAGATATTGTCTAGAAGATAATATTTGTATTCAAACTCACAGTTTTACTGTTGTAATAATAAAGTTGTAGTAATTTCTGTACCATGTATTTGGCGACTCAGAATGGGTTGGGTGGAATGGACCTATTTTGGGGGCGTCACAGCAAAGTTATTCATATTATTATTTGTAATATTGTCAATGTCTAGAAGTTCTGTCAAGGAGAGGTTTGGTCACATAATTGCATGCCAATAAGGAGAAATCCTTATCTGAAAGTCCCCTCTTTCTTGGGAACGACCTGGTTGTTAAATATTATGAATTATAATATTAATGATGAATAAGTTCGTGTTGATTAAAGATGAATTTGATAGTTCCATTGTGTTGGAATTATTACTGTTAGTGAAAATCGACATTTATTTCGATAATAATTGATGTCTGGAGGTTATATTGACCAATCGGGTAATTAACCAGATAAATGAGTAATTAATTGCTATTGATTCACATGATTATAACTATTTGTTCACATGTGTGTACTATTGATTCACATTCATTTACTATTAGGGGAGTTGGTGCAAGATTGATAATACTTGCATGACTAAGTTAAAAATGGAGGTATAGATGGAGGTACTATACTATAATTCGTATTTTCACATATCTAGAACTATTGATTCACATGATTTACTATTGCTTCACATGATTTACTATTAGGGGAGGTTGTGCAAGTTAGATAATACTTGCAGGACTAAATTAAAAATAAAGGAAAAGAGGAAGGTATTATATTGTAATATTTTGAGCCCCAAAATGTACAATTATGGAAACTATATTTTCCGATAAATAGAAGCTCATTCCTTCATTATTTTTCACCAATTCACTAAAGCTATAGAGCAATTATTATAGAGAGAAATTATAGAGAGAAAGAAGAAGAGAAGTCTGCTACCTCACTATTCCATTATCCAGTTTTCTTCTGAGGTAAGGGATATCATTATTGTAGTAAGGGGTATTATTTCTTTCGTATTCATGAAGAGAGTTATTTCTTTCAATATTCGTAAGGGTTGTTATTCCATTCTTTATTATTTTGTTGGAATATCCTATCTGTGCGGATTACGCATGACCTGGTTCCATTCTTTATTATTCTGTTGGAATATCCTGTCTGTGCGGATTACGCATGACCTGGTTCCATTCTTTATTATTCTGTTGGAATAACCTTTCTGTGCGGTCTCTCACATGCCTGGTGAATTCTTCTATTATTCCATTCTTTATTATTCTGTTGGAATAACCTGTCTACGCGGACTACCGCATGCATGGTGAATTCTTCTGTTATTCCATTCTTTATTATTTTGTTGGAATAACCTGTCTATGTGGATTACCACATGCATGGTGAATGATCCTTCGTATTCATTCTTTATTAAATTGTGGAAATGATCTGTCTACGTGGATTACCGCATGGTGGGTGAAAATTCATTTGCAGTTTCGTATATTCTATTATACTCGTATGAGATATCATTTCTTTTGTACTCGTCATGGAATATCATTTTCTTTGGTATTTTTTTTATAAGTTACTATTCACAGGTTACTATTCACCCGAATGTTATTCACTAGGATATTCGGGGCACTTTTTGTGTTGGAGTACTATTCACGAGTTACTATTCACGGGTTACTATTCACCCAAATTACTATTCACTCGAATATTATTCACTCGGGTATTCAGGACACTTTTTATGTTGGAGTACTATTCACGAATTACTATTTATGGGTTACTATTCACCCAAATTACTATTCACCAAAATAATATTCACTCGGGTATTTGGGGGACTTTTCAAGTCGGGGTACTATTCACGAGGTACTATTCACGAGGTACTATTCACGGGGTACTATTTACCCGAAAAATATATTTCTTTTCTGTCCAAATTATTTTTTGTACATGAATATTATTCTTGAATTTTACTCTACAAAGCAGTATAATGTTGACAATTTGGATATTTTTTAAACTCTAGATAAATTTAAAGTCTTTAATATTTATCCTTGATTTTGTTTGATTAATGCTTATATCATCATCCTCATGCTTATATTATGATGAAAGTCATCTTTGGTTTACGTACAAAGATGGACTGTTGATTATTGGTTTTACAGTTGTATATATTTGGCTTATGTGCAAAGATGGACTGTTGATTATTGGTTTTACAGTTGTATATCTTTGGCTTACATGCAAAGATGGACTGTTGATTATTGTTTTTACAATTGTATATCTTTGGCTTACATGTAAAGATGAACTATTGATTGATGACTATCTTTGGCTTATGTGCATAGATGAACTATTTATTGGTATGATTATGACCAGAGATCATTCGGTATAATCATGACCCTTAATGTTATAGATGATGTGGTAAAAGTCCTCATTGGCTCGTAGTGCATTGATGGACAGTTATTAGTATGATTATAACCAAGGATTATTTGGTAAAATCATAACCATTGATGATTACATGAATATCCTTGGCCGTAGTGCAGGGATGATTAGATGATGTGGATTATTTATTAAGCTGAGTCTCAGCGATAAAATATTGATTATACACTTTTAATTCATAAAAGATAGTAGATATCATGCTCTACTTGACTCTTCTAAATACAGTTGTATGTCTTTGGCCTGTAGTGCAAAGATGAATTGTTAATGAATATCTTTGGTCGTAGTGCAAAGATGAATTTATTAGTATGATTATGAGTAGGAATTGTGATTTGGTATAACCATGATTTTTGATGTTTCAAGTGAAGATAGGTGATGAAAATTATCTGCATCCTGGGTGCAAAGAGGAATTTAGAATCACAATTATGATTATGAGTTATTCATATGATTGTGGACAAGAATTATTGATTGATGTTACAAGGATAAAACATTATTAGTGGACTTTTAATATGGAGAAGATAATAGACCTGATGGTCTATTTGACTCTTTTAATGGATTGCTCGTTCCGCTGCAACTATGGTTGAAAAGTTTTATCATCTACCATATGTTCTAAATCTCTGATTTATTACTGATGAAGGCTATTGATGATGTAAATTATCTTTAGTCATGATATTCTTTACTGGGCTAATTGTGCTCACCCTTTTTGCTTCATAATAATCCTTTCAGGTAATAAGAGTGTAGTTGGGTCGAGCGGGGGTAACAGAAGAATAAAACGGTGGTCTATAGCAGTTGAGGTTCTCCCTAAATAGTATGGAAATAATTTTATTGAGATTTTTAGATAAGTGTGCCATATTGTATACGTTATTTGATATTTAATTTTGGTAAACCGAATAGGGTGAGGTGAACCCAACTTTGGAAGGGTGTTTTGCCACTATCATATAAGATGTCTAATGACATACAACCTCGTGTCATCATAAGATAGGGTTGTGCACATCCACTTGCTGAGTATATCTACGAGCACTACCTATATGATCTTGGAGTTTGGTTGAAATATAATTTTCAATTACAGACAGTGGAGATAGTTATATGTCAAGAGAAGACTCGCCATTGGATAGAACATGATAGTAATCTTCTCATTTTTCTTTGGGGTCTATTGGGTCAACCAAGGATAATTCTGTGGGCATATGATATCTATCATAACCTAGACGCATGGCCTCCCATGTATGAAGGTTTCCTTGAGCACTTCCCAAAGATTTTAATTTCTAAAACGACAATGTCTAAAAGTTCTGTCAAGGAGAGGTTTGGTCACCTAATTGCGCGCCAATAAGGAGAAATCCTTATCGGAAAATCACCTCTTTCCAGGGAACGACCTGGTTGTTAAATATGGTGCATTATAATATTAATGATGAATAAGTTCGTGTTGATTCAAGAGAAAATTGATAGCTTCATTGTGTGGGAATTATTAGTGTTAGTGGAAATCGATATTTATTTTGATAATAATTGATGTCTGGAGGTTATATTGACCAATTGGGTAATTTACCGGATAAATGAGCAATTAATTGCTATTAATTCACATGCTTATAACTATGTGTTCACATGTGTATACTATTAATTCACATGATTTACTATTAGGGGAGTTGGTGCAAGATTGATAATACTTGTATGACTAAATTAAAAATGGAGGTATAGATGAAGGTATTATACTGTAATTAATTTTTTCACATGTTTAGAACTATTGAGTCACATGATTTACTATTGATTCACATGATTTACTATTAGGGGAGGTGGTGCAAGTTTGATAATATTTGCAGGACTAAATTAAAAATGAAGAAAAAGATGAAGGTATTATACTGTAATATTTCGAGCCCCAAAACGTGAAATTATTGAAACTATATTTTCCTATAAATAGAAGCTCATTCCTTCATTATTTTTCACCAATTCACTAAATCTATAGAGCAATTATTATAGAGAGAAATTATAGAGAGAAAGAAAAGAGAAGTACATTACCTCACTATTCGATATCCAGCCTTTTTCTAAGGTAAGGGTATTATTTCTTTCATTATTCATGAAGAGAGCTTACATTATTCCATTCTTTATTATTATGTTGAATAATGCATCATGCAAGTACCGCATACATGGTGAAATTCTTTCGTTATTCCATTCTTTATTATTATGTGGAATAACTTTGTCATGCCAAGCACCGCATACATGGTGAAATTCTTCTTTTATTCTATTCTTTATTATTCTTTGGAATATCCCGTCTGCATAATGGATTACGCATGACCTGGTTCTATTCTTTATTATTCTGTTAGAATATCCTGTCTGTGCGTATTACGCATGACCTGGTTCCATTATTTATTATTCTGTTGGAATAACTTGTCTGTGCGGTCTATCGCATGCCTGGTGAATTCTTCTGTTATTCCATTCTTTATTATTCCATTGGAATAACTGCCTATGTGGATTACCGCATGCATGGTGAATGATCCTTCGTATTCATTTTTTATTAAATTATGGAAATGATGCATCACGTGGATTACTGATGCGCAGTGAAAATCCATTTCATAGATTTCAGTATATTCTATTATACTCGTATGAGATATCATTTCTTTTGTACTCGTCATGGAATATCATTTTCTTTGGTATTTTTGTTACGAGTTACTATTCATGGGTTACTATTCATCTGATTACTATTCACTCTAGTATTATTCACTCAGGTATTCGGGGCACTTTTCGTGTCAGAGTACTATTCACGAGTTACTATTCACGGGTTACTATTCACTCAAATTAATATTCACCCGAATATTATTCATTCGGGTATTTTGGGTACTTTTCATGTCGGGGTACTATTCACGAGGTTTTATTCCCGAAGTACTATTCATAAGGTACTATTCACGGGGTACTATTTACCCGAAAAATATATTTCTTTTCTGTCCAAATTATTTTTGGTACATGAATATTATTCTTGAATTTTATTTGTATAAAGCAAAGATCATGTTGACAATTTGGACGTTATTGATTTCTAGATAAATTAAATTATAAATCTTTAAAATTTATCCTTGAACTGGTTTTATTGAATTATTATGCCATTGTCATCATCCTCATGCTTATATTGTGATTAAAGTCATCTTCGGCTTACGTGCATAGATGGACTTGGTATGATTATGATCAGGGATTATTCGGTATAATCATAACCGTAATGTAATGAATGATGTGGTAAAAGTCCTCATTGGCCTGTAGTTCATTGATGGACAGTTGTTGGTATGATTATGACCAGGGATTATTCGGTATAATCATGACCATTGATGATTACATGAATATTCTTGGCCCGTAGTTCAGGGATGATTCGATGATGTGATTTATTTATTAAGCTGAGTCTCAGTGATAAAGTTGATGAAAAACTTTTTAAATCATAGAAGATAGTAGATTTTATGCTCTACTTGACTCTTCTAATGGATTGCTTATTCCGCTGCAGTTGTTGATCTAAAATATGTTGTTTATTGTATTCTATCAGTTGTTTTACTGTTGAAGGCTAAGGATAATTTATTCTACATTATCTTAGTCATAATATTTCTTACTGGGCTAGTTGAGCTCACCCTTTCTTCCATTGTTCTCTTCAGGAAATGAGAATATAGCCGGGACGAGTAAGGGAATGGAGTGATGGTCCAAAATAAATGACTTTAGTAGTCCTCACTATTCTACGGAATAATGTGATAATAATTGTAATGAGGACTCCATTGAGTGTGGATATTGTCTAGATGACAATATTCTTGTTTAAACTCTCAGCTATGTTTTGTCATATTTTACACGACTGTTGTATAATTAAGTTGTGACGCCCCCAAAACAGGTATACATCACCCATCTTGAGTTGCCAAATACATGGTACAAAATTTAAATACAAACTTAAATATACAACTGTCGTGTAAAATACGACAAAACATAAACTGAGAGTTTAAACAAGAATATTGTCTTCTAGACAATATCCACTCTCAATGGAGTCCTCATAGACAGTATACAAACTCAAATTCAGTCATCATTACATTTATTGTCACACTATTTAACAGAATGGTGAGGACTACTAAGACACCATCTCGGACCGTCACTACGTTCCCTGACTAGTCTGAGCTATATTCTCATTTCCTGAAGAGAACAGTGAATGAAAGGGTGAGCTCAACTAGCCCAGTAAGAAAATATTATGACTAAGATAATGCAGAATAAATTATCATTAGTCTTCAACAATGTTAAACTGATAAAATACAATAAACATCAAGTTTAACTGCAGAGGAACAAACAATCCATTAAAAGAGTCAAGTAGAGAATAAAATCTACTATCTTTTATGATTTAAAAAGTTTTTCATCACTTTTATCGCTGAGACTCAGCTTAATAAATAATCCACATCATCAAATTATCCATGCACTACGGGCCAAAGATAATCGTGTTTTCATCAACGGTCCTGATCATGCCATAAAACAATTCATCTTTACTCCCTTGGCCGAAGAGAATCCATAGCCATAATCATACCAAAAACTGTCCATCAATGCACTACGGGCCAATGGGGACTTTTTCCACATCATTTGTAACATTACGGTCATGATTATACAAGAATAATCCTCGGTCATAATCATACCAAGTCCATCTATACACTACAGGCCACAGATGACTTTCAACAAAATATAAACATGAGGATGATGACAATGATATAAGAATTCAATAAAACAAGTTCAAGAATTAAATTATCCAGGAACTAATAACGTCCAAATTGTCAACATGATACTTCTTTGTAAAGTAAAATTCAAGAATAATATTCATGCACCAAAAATAATTTGGACAGAAAAGAATCAATTTTTCGTCGTGAATAGTACCCCATGAATAGTACTTCGGGAATAGTATCTCGTGAATAGTAACCCGACATGAAAAGTACTCCAAATACCCGAGTGAATAATATTCTGATGAATAGTAATTTAGGTGAATAGTAACCCGTGAATAGTAACTCTTGAATAGTATTTCGGCATGAAAAGTGCCCCGAATACTCGAGTAATTAATACTAGAGTGAATAGTAATCTAGTGAATAAGAAACTATGAATAGTAACTCGTAATGTAAAATACCAAATAAAAATGATATTTCATGACCAGTATAGAAGTCAAAACTTTAACCAACCTGAATATAATAAAGAATGGAATAAAAAAGAAATCACCGTGCATGCGGTACTTCAGATAGACCGCTTATCACAATGTAATAATAAATAACGGAACTAGGTCAAAGCGAATACGCACCGGCTGTGATATTCCAATGTAATAATAAAGAATGGAATAACAAATGAAATCACCATGCATGCGATTATCAGATAGACAAAGTTATTCCAATGTAATAATAAATAATGGAACCCGATCCGGCCAGAAAACGCATGCATGTGATATTCCAAATGTAATAATAAAGATGGAACCAGGTCCCATAAAACGCACAAGAATAATAAAAGAGATGAGAATCCGTGTCCTGCGTGAAACGCATTGATGTGATATTTCAATGTAATAATAAAGAATGGAATAACAATGAGAATTTCACCATGTATGCGGTATTCAGATGACAAAGTTATTCCAAAGCAGAATAATAAATAATGGAATAATGAGAAGAATTTCACCAAGTATAGGGTAGACCGCATATATAGGTTATTCCAACAGAATAATAAAGAATGGAATAATATACGTTCTCTTCATGAATATGAAAAAAAATAATACCCCTTACCTCAAAACAAGACTGGATACTGGAATAGAAATGTAGCAGACTTCTCTTCTTATTTCTCTCTATAGATTTTCTCTCTATAGCTTCTCTCTATAATTTCTCTCTATAATAATTGCTCTATAGCTTTGGTGAATTGGTGAGAAATGAAGGAAGACTGAGCTTCTATTTATAGAAAAATATAGTTTCGATAATTTCACGTTTTGAGGCTCAAAAAATTACAGTACAATACCTCTAACTTTTCTTTCATTTAATAATTTAGTCCTGCAAGTATTATCAATCCTGCACCAACTCCCTTAATAGTAAATCATGTGAATCAATAGTAAAATCATGTGACATAATAGTAAATCATGTGACTCAATAGTTCTAAACATGTGAAAAAATTAATTACAATATAGTACCTCCATCTATACCTCCATCTTTAACTTAGTCATGCAAGTATTATCAATCTTACAACAACTCCCCTAATAGTAAATGAATGTGACTCAATAGTACACACATGTGAACAAATAGTTATATAAGCATGTCAATAAGTAGCAATTAATTGCTCATTTATCCGATAAATTCCACGATTTATCAATATAGCCCTCAGACATCAATTATCATCGGAATAGATGTCGATTTCCACTAACACTAATAATCCCAACACAATGGAACTATCAAATTCATCTTTAATCAACACGAACTTATTCATCATTAATATTATAACTCATAATATTTAACAACCAGTCGTTCCTGTGAAAAGGGGCTTTCAATAAGGATTTCTCCTATTAGCGCGCAATTAGGTGACCAAACCTCTCCTTGGCAGAACTTCTAGACATTGTAAATATTGCAATTTAATAATATGAATAACTTTGTCGTCTCAATTATTGATTTAATAATATATCAAATATTATGTAGATGATACTGTGACAATAATCGAATTAATAATATGAAAGATATGATGCAGCAATTACTGTAGCAATAATTGAGTATAACTGAGTGACTTTTCACATAAGCATCAAAAATCAATCAATATGTAGCTACTTATACAACCACGCCAGACATACTTTTACTACTCGGGGTAGTTCAACAGTTTTAACGGTAAAACTTTCGTCGTTATTTACATAAAAATATTTTTGTCGTTTTCTCAATCCGACAATAATTTCGTTGTGGGGTCCACCAATGATTGTGTCGTCGTACGAATATTCCCTGACATAAAGAATATTCCCCGACCAATCGAATATAATATAACAACTTGTATATTTTGCAAAATTTATAAATATTACCCACAACTATAACATTATATTAAATCAACACCATAATATTCAAAAAAAATTGAGAAATTTAAATCTTTATTCGTAAAATTTGGGATTTTACAATCTCCCCTCCTTATGAAATTTTGCCCTCAAAATTTTTGTACGTACCTGGTATGCCGATCAGATGAGGACACTTCGTCCGATTCTAACTCTTGAGGTATAACCTTTGAGTGTTGAATACATTCCAGGATTTTAACAAGTACATCTTCATACGTTAATTATCCGCTATCTCGTCCGGTTCTAAATCAATAATGTGGTTCGGGTCATCCACATATTTATGTAACATCGATACGTGAAAAACGTTATGAACACGCGACATACTTGGTGGTAAAACGAGTCTATAAGCCATAGTTCCTACTCGATCGAGGATTTCAAATGAGCCAATTAAATCGAGGGTTAAGATTTCTTCTCTTCATCGATTCTTGCTTCTAGAATAACGCCCTCTTGAACCTTCTTCTTCACATTCATCAGCTCTGAGTATTAGCTTGCACGGCTTTAACTTTATCAATTAAAGTCAATTCTAATCATATATTCGTTATCTTCATGTGGGTCCCTAGAGTCTTTAACTCTATCTTCATCATTTATACAAAATGGGTCTTTGTGTTAACAACATCGCACTCCTAAACACATATGATCTTCTACTCAAAGCGTCAGCTACCACGTTCGCTCTTCCACAATGATATTGAATGGTTCGATCGTAATCTTCAACAACTCGAGCCAACATCTTTGGCGCATGTTACGTTCGTTTTGGGTGAAGAAAATTTTTGAGGGTTTAAGAAATGGGTTTTGTACTGGGGTCAGTACAAAATTCGATTTCACGTTCTGGGGTAGGCCAAGAAGTCTTCAAGAACACGTAAGGAAATTTATTAATTATAGAAATATCATTCAAAACTGTGACCCTCGTCCAAGACTTGGATAGCACATCACATTGATACCTATTTTGAAATATATGGCATGTCAATTAACCCTTATTTTGAAACTATATTCTTAAGACCCCAACTTTTACGAATAAATAATATTAAATATTTTTCACATCTTATATATTTTTGAATATTATTATGATTTGATATATAATGTTATACTTTTATGAATAAAGATATTTTCTCGAAATATATTTTTGAATATTATTGTGTGTGGTAATATTTACAAATTTTGCAAATTTTGCAAAGTAAGCAAGTGGTTATATAATATTCGATTGGGTCTGGGAATATTCATTTTAACAGGAATATTCGTACGACGACAACACAATCATTGGTGGACCCCATAACGAAAGTATTGTCGTAGTTAGAAAAATGATGTAATTATCTTTTTATAAAAATAACTACGAAAAGTTTTACCGTTAAAACCGTTGAACTACCCTAAGTAGTAAAAGTACAAGTAATACGCGTGGTTGCATAGTAGTAAGACACAGATTGGTTATTGATGCTTACGTGAGAAGTCATTCAATTATTGCTACAAGAATTGTCGCATCATATCTCTCATATTATTGATTCAATTATTATCACAAGATTATCTCGCATTTTATATTATTAAATCAATAATTGAGACGACAAAGTTATTCATATTATTAAATTGCAATATTTACAATGTCTAGAAGTTCTCATCAAGGAGAGGTTTGGTCATCTAATCATGCGCCAATAAGGAGAAATCCTTATCTGAAAAGCCCCCCTTTTTCGGGAACGACCCGTTGTTAAATATTGTGAGTTATAATATTAATGATGAATAAGTTCGTGTTGATTAAAGATGAAATTGATAGTTCCATTGTGTTGGAATTATTAGTGTTAGTGGAAATCGACATTTATTTTTAGATTATTAATGGATGTCTGGAAGTTATATCGACCAATCCGGGTAATTAATCTGGATAAATGAGCAATTAATTGCTATTAATTCACATGATTATAACTATTTGTTCACATGTGTGTACTATTGATTCACATTCTTGTTACTATTAGGGGAGTTGGTGCAAGATTGATAATACTTGCATGACTAAGTTAAAAATGGAGGTATAGATGGAGGTACTATACTGTAATTCATATTTTCACATGTCTAGAACTATTGATTCACATGATTTACTATTGATTCACATGATTTACTATTATTAGAGGTGGTGCAAGTTTGATAATACTTGCAGGACTAAATTAAAAATAAAGGAAAAGAGGAAGGTATTATACTATAATATTCTGAGCCCCAAAATGTGCAATTATCGAAACTATATTTTTCTATAAATAGAAGCTCATTTCTTCATTATTCTTCACCAATTCACTCAAGCTATAGAGCAATTATTATAGAGAGAAATTATAGAGAGAAAGAAGAAGAGAAGTCTCGCTACCTCACTATTCCAAAGATCCAGTTTTTTTCTAAGGTAAGGGTATTATTTCTTTCGTATTCATGAAGAGAGCTATTGTTATTCCATCCCTTATTATTCTGTTTGAATAACTCAGATACGTGGACTACCGTATACATGGTGAAATTCTTCTCGTTATTCCATTCTTTATTATTATGTTGAATAACTCGCCTATGCCAAGTACCGCATACATGGTGAAATTCTTCTATTATTCCATTCTTTATTATTCTGTTGAACATCTTGTTTGCTCAAGCGCGTATACATACGAAATGACCCGGTTCCATTATTTATTATTCTCGTTGAATAACCTCGTCTCGTATGGCTGCCTATCATACGCACCTATTCCATTCCATTATTTATTATTCTTTTGGTGAAGTCTATCACATTATTGAATTATTTATTCCATTTATTATTATTATTTGAATATCCCGTCTGTAATGCTTACGCATGACCGTTCCATTATTTATTATTCTCGTTTGAATATCTCGTCTGTATGCGATTACGCACGACCGTTCCATTATTTATTATTCTATTGGAATAACTCGTCTGCAAGGCTTCTATCGCATGCCCGGTGAATTCTTTTGTTATTCCATTCTTTATTATACTCATTGGTTAAAGTTTTGGCTTTATACTCCATGAAATTAGTGGAATATCCTTGATATTTGCGCTTCATCCAAAAGATCTTTTCATGAAAAATATTCTTCCGAGCATTCTTGAATTTTACTCTACAAAGAAGTATCATGTCGATAATTTGGACATTATTGATTGGATAAATTAGATTATAAATCTTTAAAAATTTATTCTTGAACTTGTTTTATGAATTTCTATATCATTGTCATCATCCTCATGTTTATATTCTCGTTGAAAGTCATCTGTATTCAGAGTGTATAGATGGACTTGGTATGATTATGACAGTGGATCATTCTAAGATAATCATGACCGTAATGTTACAAATGATGTGGTAAAAGTCCTCATTGGCCCGTAGTGCATTGATGGACAGCTTGTTGGCATGATCATGACCATTAATGAATACACAAATATCCTTGGCCCGTAGTGCATGGATAATTTGTGGTCGTGATACTAAAGAATATCCTCGTCAGAAAAGTGGGGTGATTCGATGATGTGGATTATTTATTGTCGAGTCTCAAACGATAAAAGTGATAAAAAAAAAACCTTTAAATCATAGTAAGATAGTAGATTTTATTCTCTACTCTACTGACTCTTCTAATGGATTGCTTATTTCCACCGCAGTTAAACTTGATGTTTGTTATATTTTATCGCTTTAACACTATTGTAGGCTAACGATAATTTATTCTCGCATTATCTTAGTCATAATATTTTTCATCGGGCTAGTTGAGCTCACCTTTTGCTTTCATTGTTTCTCTTCAGAAATGAGAACGTAAATGGACTAGCTCTGGGGAATGGAGTGATGGTCCAGATGATGTCATTAGTAGTCCTCACTATTCTCGTTAAATAGTGTGATAATAAATGTAATGAGGACTCCATTGAGTGTGGATATTGTCTAGATGACAATATTGTATTAAAACTCTTAGAGATGTTTTTTGTCATATTTTTTACACGATCGTTGTATAATTAAGTTTTATTTGAATTTTGTACCATGTATTTGGCACTCAAGATGGGTGATGTATACCTATTTTGGGGGCGCCATAGCTTGGTATCAAAGCTTAGGATATGATCCCCGGCCGAGATGTGAGATAAGAACTAGGAGGGGAGAGACGGGAATTCTTTTTCGCTAGTATGACCTACCTAAGTTTATTTGGTATTTAATTGGCTCACGTAGTATATAGGATAATATGTGATATGTTAATTAACCCTTGTTTTGTGGAAGCAAGATTTGAAAATGACATCCGAGAATGTTGAGAATAGCAATGGAGCACAAGAGACCGCTGAGTCACCATGCATCAATAATCGGATAATGTGCATCGTGAAGGCGACAATCCTCATGCAAACAACAACACCGACCAAATGATGAACGATGGAATGTTTAGAGGCTTTATGCAATTCATGCAACATCAAAGCGAGAGCGGCCTCATCCAAAAAAATGTGGAAACACCGGCAACTCTTTGACGGCCACCGCTAAGTAGCTTCAAGGAACTGGGACCACCGGAGTTTTTTGAGAGCCAAAACCACTTAAGGCGGAGACGTGGATAAAGCAGATCCGCAAGATATTTGATGTCTTGGGATGCTTCGAGGAGCAAAAGGTTCCTTTGCCACCTTCATGTTATGAAAGCAGAGGCAGACATCGGTGGGAATCTATAAAGCGACTCAACCTACAGATCAAGATGACTTGGGAGAAGTTCCAAGAATTGTTCAACGACAAGTACTTTCCCCAAAAGTATTCATCACATGAAAGAGGTAGAGTTCATCAAGTCGAGCAAAACAAATGACCGTGTCGCAAAGACGAAGCCAAGTTTGCCGAGTTGTCTCTGGTTTGCATCCCATTTGGTTGATAATGAGGAGAGAATGACGCGAATGTTTCTAAGAGGTTTGAAACCCGAGATACGCCAATATCTTATCTCTCATAAACCGTGTTTGTATTCAGATGTTGTTAATAGGGCTCGCTTATTGGAGCGCGATAATGAGTCAACCCAACCAAAAGAGAGCAAACCGACAAAATGATAATAATAAAGTGATATAGCAAAGCCATCGGAGGTGACAATAAGCGTGGAGGAATCAACATGCCGTAAATGGTAACCACTTTGGTGGTAATCATGGCCAAAATAATAAGAATGGACATTTCAAGAAGAGGAGATTCAACAATGATGGAAAGACGTCAGCACCATCACTCGTTGTTAAAGAAGGAGAACGACCACCTATCATATGCTTCAAATGCGAAGGGGAGGGAGACATCAGTCCAAACTGCACGATGCCGTCCAAAGCGTGTTACAATTGTGGAAGGGAAGGTCACCTAGCCCGATTTTGTCATTCACCTAAGACAAGTCCAGCTGGGAAGGAGGCACCAAAGGCCGTCCCATAAAAGTCAAAGCCGGTAGTGCAAGGGAGAGCATTTTTCGTGACTCTCCCAAAAAGCAAGGAACCCTAACGAGGTCATCACGGGTAAGCTTATCATAAACTCTAAATAAGTCTATACCTTATTTGATACCGGTTCTACCCATTCTTTTATTTCTCCTACTTGCGCCAACGCTTAAATTTGACTCAGAGAAATTAGACTTTGACTTATCTCATTGAAACTCCGCTGGGAGAAACCTTCATTACATCCACTATTTATAAGTCTTGTTTGGTTCAAATCGGCACCTCACATTACCCGTCGATCTTATTTCATTGAAAATACTTGCATTTGACGTAATTCTAGGGATTGATTGGTTAACTACTCATCATGCAAAAATTGATTATTTTCGTAAGGTTGTTAGCTTTCATATTCCTAACCAACCTATTATGTAATTCAAGCAACCAAACCATTAAAATCAATCATCGCTATCTCAAGCCATAAAGCTATTCGTTTATTAAAAAATGGATGTCAAGCTTTCTTAGCTCATGTTACGGATTTAAACAAAAATACGTCAATTTTGAATGATATTTCTATTATTAATGAATTTCCTGACGTATTCCCTGAAGAACTTCCTGGCCTACCCCCAGAGCGAGAAATTGAATTTTGTATCGACCTTGAACCTGGTACAAAACCCTTTCCAAAGCCCCATATCGAATGGCTCCTATTGAACTTCAGGAGTTAAAGACCCAATTGCAGGAATTGTTAGACATTGGTTTCATTCGCCCCAAGACGCCTCCGGGGGTGCTCCTGTTCTATTCGTGAAGAAGAAAGATGGAAGTATGCGACTTTGTATTGATTATCGGGAGTTGAATCATGTCACCATCAAAAATAGGTACCCATTGCCTCGCATTGATGACCTGTTTGACCAGTTGCAAGGAGCCAAATTCTTTTCAAAGATTGATCTTCATTCCGGATATCATCAGTTGAAGATTAAAACTGATGACATTCCAAAGATTGCTTTCAGAACTCGATACGGGCATTATGAATTTCTAGTCATGTCTTTTGATCGACTAATGCTCCCGCCGCTTTCATGGACATGATGAACCGAGTATTCAAGGAATATTTGGATCACTTTGTGGTCGCCTTTATTGATGACATCCTCATATACTCCAAAAGCCGTGAAGACCATGAGCAACACTTGAGGTCGACATTTCAAAAGCTTCGTGGAAAACAAGCTTTATGCCAAGTTGAAGAAATGCGAAGTTCGCTTGAGGAAGTTGCATTCCTGGGGCACGTGATATCAAATCATGGAATATCTATTGACCCAAAGAAAGATTGAAGCAATTCAAAGTCGGGAGCAACCAAAATCAAGGATCAAGACGTAGCTTTTCTTGGCTTAAATGGGTTATTATCTGAGATTCGTGGAAGGATTTTCTAATCGCTACTCCATTAACTCTCACCGACTCAAAAGATACAAAGTTTGGGTTGGAGCGAGGAATGTGAGAAGAGTTTTCAAGAACTCAAGAGAAGACTCATTTCAAAGACTGCTCGACAATACCATCCGCCTTGAGGGATTTGTCATCTACAGTGATGCTTCAGGCAAAGGGTTAGGATGTGTTCTCATGCAACATGGGAAAGTCATAGCCTATGCCTCACGACAACTCAAAGAATATGAGAGGAATTATCCTACTCATGATCTAGAGTTGGCAGCAGTTGTTTTTGCGCTTAAGATTTGGAGGCATTACTTGTATGGAGAGAAGGTGGAGATCTATATGGATCATAAAAGCCTCAAATATTTCTTCACTCAAAAGGAACTCAACATGCGGCAACGACGATGGCTTGAGTTGTTGAAAGATTATGATCATACCATCCAATACCATCCCCGAAAAGCGAACGTAGAGTCGACGATCGAGAGTAGTAAGATCATATGCGCACGAAAGTGCAATATTGTCAACGCAAAGGCCCATTGTGTATGACTTGGAAAGGATGGAAATAGAGTTAAAGACTCCAGGGACCCATGTGATGATGGCGAATATACGAGTGGAACCGATTTTAATCGATAAAGTTAAAGTCGCCAAGCCATGCACTGGAGCCGATGCGTATGAGGAAGAAAGTGCAAGAAGGTGCTATTCCGTAAGCAAGAATCGATGAAGAAGGAATACTTTGAGTCAACTCCTGCACTTTGTGTTCCTAACGATTCGACTTGAAGTATAAAAAATCATGATGGAGGCGCACAACACACCATTTGTAATCCATCTCGGGAGTACCCAAATGTATCGTGATCTTCGACATACATTTTGGTGGAGCAATATGAAGAGAGAGATAGCGGGTTTATCTCAAGGTGTCTAACTTGTCAACGAGTCAAGGCGAGCATCAAGTGCCAAAAGGTCCATTGCAACCACTTGAAATTCGTAATGGAAGTGGGAGCACATTACCATGGATTTCAAGTTATCGGTCTTCCCAAGGTTTCTCAAGGCATAGATGCGATTTGGGTCATTGTTGATAGATTGACCAAGTCCGCTTCATTTCTTACCGATACGAAAAACTTATACACTTGAACATCTTGCTAGTATGTATATAAACGAGATTGTAAGATTGCATGGTATGCCAAGATCCATAGTTTCTGATCGAGACCCAAGATTCACTTCACGATTTTGGGTTAGTTTGCAAAAAAGCTATGGGCACGGATTTACGATTTAGTTTGGCATATCATCCTCAAATGGATGGGGCAATCTGAAAGGACTATTCAAACTCTTGAAGATTTATTAAGACTCGTGTCCTTGACTTCAAGGGAAGTTGGGACAAGTTCTTACCATTGGTGGAGTTTTCCTACAACAATAGTTATCAAGCAAGTATGGCATGGCTCCATTTGAGGCATCAGTATGGAAGAAAGTGTCGTTCTCCAAAGATGCCGGGATGAGGTGGGTGAAGCAACGTTGTTGGGACCGGATTTGGTACGTATGACTATGGAAAAGATTCAAACGATCCGACAACGATAAAAAACCTCACAAGATCGATAAAAGAGTTATGCCGATCTTCATCGAAAGGACGTGGAATTCGATATCGAGATCATGTGTTGTTACGTGTTGTTCCATGGAAAGGAGTTACTTAGATTTGGAAAGAGAGGAAAGCTCAATCCTCGATTCATTGGCCCATTTTTAATCCTCGAAACGAGTAGGAACTGTGGGCCTATAGACTCGCTTTTTTACCGCCAAGTATGTCTCGTGTTCATAATGTTTTTCACATATCTATGTTACGTAAATATGTGAAAGACCCAACCACATTATTGAGTTAGAACCGATTAAATAGCGGAAGATTTAACGTATGAAGAGGTTCCCGTTAAAATCTTGGATAAGAAGGATCATATTCTACGCTCCAAGGTTATACCTCAAGTCAAAGTTTTGTGGAGAAACCACGATGTGGAGGAAATGACCGGGAGTTAGAATCGAGATGAAGTCAAGATATCCTCACCTCTTCGATATACCGTGTACGCATTCTAATTTCGAGGACGAAATTTCATAAGAAGGGGAGGTTGTAAGACCCCAACTTTTATGAATAAAGAATATTTTCTCAAAATATATTTTTGAATATTATTGTGTGGATTTGATATAATGTTATAGTTATGGGTAATATTTACAAATTTTGCAAAGTAAGCAAGTGGTTATATAATATTCGATTGGTCGGGGAATATTCGCTTTTAACAGGAATATTCGTACGACGACGACACAATCATTGGTGGACCCCACAATCAAGTATTATTGTCGTAGTTAGAAAACGATGTAATTATCTTTTATAAAAATAACTACGAAAGTTTTACCGTTAAAACCGTTGAACTACCCGGTAGTAAAAGTATAAAGAATACGCTGTGGTTGCATAAGAAGACACACAGTATTGGTTATTGATGCTTACGTGAGAAGTCACTCAATTATTGCTACAAGAATTGTCGATCATATCTCTCATATTATTGATTCAATTATTGTCACAGTATCATCTGCATTTTATGTTATTAAATCAATAATTGAGACGACAAAGTTATTCATATTATTAAATTGCAATATTTACAATGTCTAGAAGTTCTGTCAAGGAGAGGTTTGGTCATCTAATTGCGCGCCAATAAGGAGAAATCCTTATCGGAAAACCCCCTCTTTCCTGGGAACGACTTGGTTGTTAAATATTGTGAGTTATAATATTAATGATGAATAAGTTCGTGTTGATTAAAGATGAAATTGATAGTTCCATTGTGTTGGAATTATTAGTGTTAGTGGAAATTGACATTTATTTCTTAAGATTAATGGATGTCCTGGAAGTTATACTGACCAATCGGGTAATTAATCGGATAAATGAGCAATTAATTGCTATTAATTCACATGATTATAACTATTTGTTCACATGTGTGTACTATTGATTCACATTCTTGTTACTATTAGGGGAGTTGGTGCAAGATTGATAATACTTGCATGACTAAGTTAAAAATGGAGGTATAGATGGAGGTACTATACTGTAATTCATATTTTCACATGTCTAGAACTATTGATTCACATGATTTACTATTGATTCACATTATTTACTATTAGGGGAGGTGGTGCAAGTTTGATAATACTGCAGGACTAAATTAAAAATAAAGGAAAAGAGGGAAGTATTATATCTGTAATATTTTGAGCCCCAAAATGTGCAATTATCAAAACTATATTTTCCTATAAATAGAAGCTCATTTCTTCATTATTCTTCACCAATTCACTCAAGCTTATAGAGCAATTATTATAGAGAGAAATTATAGAGAGAAAGAAGAAGAGAAGTCTGCTACCTCACTATTCCAGATCCAAGTTTTTTCTAAGGTAAGGGGTATTATTTCTTTCGTATTCATGAAGAGAGCTATTGTTATTCCATTCCTTATTATTCTGTTGGAATAACCTGTATACGTGGACTACCGTATACATGGTGAAATTCTTCTGTTATTCCATTCTTTATTATTATGTTGGAATAACTTATCTATGCGAAGTACCGCATACATGGTGAAATTTTTCGTTATTCCATTCTTTATTATTCTGTTGAACATCCCGTCTGCGCGTATTACGCATGACTCGGGTTCCATTATTTTTATTATTTCGTTGAATAACCGCCTGCTATGCGCGCTATCGCATGCATGGTGAATTCTTCGTTATTCCATTATTTATTATTTGTTGGAATATCCCGTCTTTAAGTACGTACGACATGACTGGTTCCATTATTTATTATTCTTTGGAATATCCTGTCTGCAAGCGGTTTATCACACGCATGGTGAAGTCTTCTGTTATTCCATTATTTATTATTCTCGTTGGAATTCCATTATTTACGCATGACTCGGTTCCATTATTTATTATTTCGTTGGAATAACTCGTCTGTAAGGCCTATCGCATGCCCGGTGAATTCTTTTGTTATTCCATTCTTTATTATACTCAATTGGTTAAAGTTTTGGCTTCTATACTCCATGAAATTAGTGGAATATCCTTGATATTTGCGCTTCATCCAAAGATCTTTTCATGGAAATATTCTTTCGAGCATTCTTGAATTTTACTCTACAAAGAAGTATCATGTCGACAATTTGGACATTATTGATTTTCGGATAAATTAGATTATAAATCTTTAAAAATTTATTCTTGAACTTGTTTTATTGAATTCTATATCATTGTCATCATCCTCATGTTTATATTTTGTTGAAAGTCATCTGTGGCCTCAGAGTGCATAGATGGACTTGGTATGATTATGACCAGGATCATTTAAGTATAATCATGACCGTAATGTTACAAATGATGTGGTAAAAGTCCTCATTGGCCCGTAGTGCATTGATGGACAAATTGTTGGCATGATCATGACCATTAATGAATACACAAATATCCTGGCCCGTAGTGCATGGATAATTTGTGGTCGTGATACTAAAGAATATCCTCGTCGTCAGAAAGCAGGGGTGATTCAATGATGTGGATTATTTATTGTCGAGTCTCAAATGATAAAAGTGATGAAAAACCTTTTAAATCATAGAAGATAGTAGATTTTATTCTCTACTTGACTCTTCTAATGGATTGCTTATTCTCACCGCAG
This sequence comes from Panax ginseng, assembly GCA_020205605.1. Lineage (NCBI taxonomy): Eukaryota > Viridiplantae > Streptophyta > Magnoliopsida > Apiales > Araliaceae > Panax > Panax ginseng. The sequence continues at coordinate 51,888,301 of CM035130.1, forward strand.
CTTAAACTTGATGTTTGTTATATTTTATCGCTTTAACACTGTTGAAGGCTAATGATAATTTATTCTCGCATTATCTTAGTCATAATATTTTTTATCGGGCTAGTTGAGCTCACCCTTTTGCTTTCATTGTTCTCTTCAGGAAATGAGAACGTAGCCGGGACTAGTCGGGAAACGGAGTGATGGTTCCAGATGATAGTATTAGTAGTCCTCACTATTCTATAAAATAGTGTGATAATAAATGTAATGAGGACTCCATTGAGTGTGGATATTGTCTAGATGACAATATTTTATTAAAACTCATTAGATTATGTTTTGTTATTTGTTTTTTATACCATGTACGACTCAAGATGGGTGATGTATAATTAAGTATTGAAGGTATTTGTAATTAATTTTTTTGTTTAGAACCATGTACATGATTTACTATTGGGGAGGTGGTCAAGATGGATAATGATGTATAAATTAAAATGGGAAGATACTTTAACATGGTGAAATTCTTCTTTTATTCCATTCTTTATTATTACATTGGAATATCCCGTCTGCATACGGATTACGCATGATTGGTTCCATTCTTTATTATTCTATTGGAATATCACATGCGTGTGTATTATTGCATGATGACTGGTTCCATTAATTATTATTCTATTGGAATAACATGTCTGCATGATCTCATCGCATGCACAGTGAATTCTTACGTTATTCCATTCTTTATTATTACATTGGAATAACTTTGTCTACATGTGGACCGCATGCACGGTGAATGATCCTTCGTATTCATTCTTTATTAAATTGTGGAAATGATCTATCTACGTGGATTACCGCATGGCGGGTGAAAATCCATTTGCAGTTTCGTATATTCTATTATACTCGTATGAGATATCATTTCTTTTGTACTCGTCATGGAATATAATTTTCTTTGGGTTTTTTTTTACGAGTTATTATTCACAGGTTACTATTCACTCTAGTATTATTCACTCGGGTATTCGGGGCACTTTTCGTGTCGGAGTACTATTCACGAGTTACTATTCACCCGAATATTATTCACTCGGGTATTTGGGATACTTTTCATGTCGGGGTACTATTCACGAGGTACTATTCCCGAAGTACTATTCACAAGATACTATTCATGGGGTCTTATTTACAGAAAAATATATTTCTTTTTGTCCAAATTATTTTGGTACATGAATATTATTTTGAATTTTACTCTACAAAGCGATGATCATGTTGACAATTTGGATGTTATTGATTTACGGATAAATTAAATTATAAATCTTTAAAATTTATCCTTGAACTTATTTTATTGAATTATTATGTCATTGTCATCATCCTCATGCTTATATTGTGATTAAAGTCATCTTTAGCTTACGTGCGTAGATGAACTTGGTATGATTATGACCAGGGATTATTCGGTATGATCATGACCGTAATGTAATGAATGATGTGGTAAAAGTCCTCATTGGCACATGTAGTTCATTGATGGACGGTTGTTTGGTATGATTATGACCGAGGATTATTCGGTATAATCATGACCATTGATGATTACATGAATATCCTGGCCCGTAGTGCAGGGATGATTCGATGATGTGGTTTATTTATTAAGCTGAGTCTCAGCGATAAAGTTGATGAAAAACTTTTTAAATCATAGAAGATAGTAGATTTGATGCTCTACTTGACTCTTCTAATGGATTGCTTATTCCGCTGTAGTTGTTGATCTAAAATTTGTTCTCTATTGTATTCTATCAGTTGTTATACTGTTGAAGGCTAAGGATAATTTATTCTACATTATCTTAGTCATAATATTTCTTACAGGGCTAGTTGAGCTCATCCTTTCTTTCATTGTTCTCTTCAGGAAATGAGAATATCGCTGCAACTAACATATAGTGGTGCACAAATGGCCATGACCTTGATTGATTCTAAGCTTAAGCACACTCGGTCAAAGCTCGATCTAGTCAAAGCCTGGTCCGGTCAGGCCCGACCTGGATGACCAAGAACAGACCATGAATTAATGTCTCATATCCCGCCTGGCCTAGCCTTCCAAAAAAGCACTGGTGGCACGGCCTATCTTTGGTTTGTAACTGGTCAAACTACGACTGATCCGACCTAAGACCTTTAGTTGGGTTATACTAGTAAGTCTTTTTATAAGGAAATCCTCCTTATACTTGCATACTCCGTTCAATGTGGGGCTTACCATTTACAAAATTAACATTGGACTTTAGGATTGCTATTATAAAGTGAAGTCCTATGTTCAATTCAAGTTCAATTCGATGTGGGACTTTGAGATTATAGTCTATGGGCCACTATTGTCAATGTAGAATCAATGAATGAAATCAGCTTGAGTGGGATTTCTTTAATCTATCTCATGAAGTATTTTTGAGCCAGAATAAAAAGTAAGCAGTAAGTTAAATACATCGCATTCTTTGTGAAGAAACAATGAATTATACTCTTCTAGTCATGACCTCGATCATACTTTTAATTCTTGAATTTTTCACACTTACGTATATGATTTTTTGACTGGAAATTTTGAAAGAATAAGAACAATTCATGGATTGCATCTGCATTATATAAGTTAACCTCCTTAGATCCTCATCCTAATATAAATTTATATATGTACGAATATAAATACCTTGACTTTATTTTTATATATACTCCCTTCCACTGTATCTTCCTCTATTACTTTAGACCATGAAGTGGTTTTTAATTAGCTCAATAATGGTTGCTTCATTCAATTTATGCCCATAAAACATTCATTAATGGTATATCATATATTTAGTATGAATATGTTTTTCTTCCTTAATTTAAATATGACATCAGTTGATTTTTTCAAAAGCAATGGGTAATACTTACATGAAGGAACCACTCATCTGCATTATTTTTTTGTCAACGAAGGGAGTACTAATTTTTCATGTCAAGTGGAATCAAAAAAAGGCAATCAAGATGGAGAAATAAAGAATTATTGAGGTAAAATATTTGCTATGAATGTAAATTATATTATAATGCTACATCAAACTTTACAACATACACTTTAAAGTTTTGCATTGTGGGACTCATAACATTAATTGAAGTCGCCATTAATATACATTAGGCCATAATAACAAGGAATTATATCTTGAAGGAATTCTCAACCAAAAACTACTACTCTCAACCTTAACCAGAAAGCTTTACAAATAGCTCAAGAGTCCCACATCGTCTAAAAAAGTCTCTCTTGTCCCAGCTTTATTCTATAAATCAAGTGGAGTTCAAAGCTTCAAGGTTTAATTGCATAACAGTCTAAAGTGAAGGCTTGAGCGCTTGGGCTTGCATGTACCTGGGTACCTGACCTAGGCTTGGCCTTGCCAACAGTCCTAGACAGATCATGTTTTTTATTTAATTATCTGGCCTTGCTCGGCTTGTTACTATTTAAGGTTTGGCCTGGCCTGGCCTAGTCAATGGTCAAAGCCCGACATACCTAGATCAGGCCAGGCCAGGTAGCCTGTTTGTGCAACACTACTAACATAAATGGACCCAAAAAAAAATGGGTACCAAAAGAATGAATTATTTTTTCTTTACATGTGTGTTTCAAGGTAAGGGTTCCATCTCAAAAATGGATACTTGATAGCGGATGCTCTCGTCACATGACCGGTGACAAATCAAAGTTCGTTGAGTTAATCTCAAGAAGAAAAATGGAACAGTCACATTTGGAGATAATCAAACTTATGAAATAATCGAAAAGGTAAAATCGGTAATGGTAAGGTTAATTTTAATAATGTTCATCTTGTTAATGATCTTGAATTTAATCTTATAAGTGTTAGTCAATTGATGGATAATGGTCATCAAGTAAATTTTGAAAAAGATAAATGTATAATATTTCATGGTACTAACAATACTACTCTAGTTGCACAAAGGGAAATAAATATATATACTCTTGATTTTGAGCAACATGATGAAGAACTATGTCTTGCCACAATACAAGATGAGGCTAATCTATGGCATAAAAGGATGAGACATATTCACATGGATTTGATCAAGAAGTTGTCTTCAAAAAATCTAGTCAAAGGATTACCAAAAATAAAGTTTGAAAAGAAAGGGATATGTGTTCCTTGTCAACTTGGAAAACAAGTAAGAAATTCTTTCACGACAAAGAACATGGTATCAACTTCTTCTCCCTTGCAATTACTTCATCTTGATTTATTTTGACCAGAAAGATATGCTAGTATTAATGGTAAATTTTATGCATTTGTAATAGTTGATGATATCTCTAGATACACATGGGTATTGTTTCTAAGAACTAAAGATGAAACATTTAAAGAATTTGAGAAATTAATAAGAAATCTGGAAACAAAATATAGTCTTAAACTCATAAAAATTAGAAGTGATCATGTCATTGAATTTCAAAAATATTTCATAATATTTTGTGATAAAAAAAGAATTAGTCATGAATTCTCGGCCCCAAGGACCCCTCAACAAAATGGTGTGGTGGAAAGAAAGAATAGGAACAAGAAACAGCTAGAACGCTACTACAAGAAAGTAAGCTTCCAAAGAAATTTTGGGCTTAGGCGGTGAACACATCATGTTATGTTCTAAATAGAGTACTCATTTGTCCAATTATTTTGAAAACACCTTATGAGCTCTTAAATAATAAGATTCCTAATATAAGTTATTTTCAAGTGTTTGGGTTTAAATATTTTATTCTTAATACTAGTGATAACTTGGGAAAATTTGATGCTAAATCTTATGAAGGTATTTTCATTGGTTATTCACAAAATAACAAGGCTATCGTATATTCAATATTAAAAAGTTATGTGTTGAAGAGTCTGTCCATATTACATTTAATGAGACTAACAATGATCTTCCAAAAGAAAGAGATGAGGACGCAGGAAATTTGGAGACTACTGTGAATCCAACAAACCAAAAAGCACAAAAATAGCAAACCGGATGATCAAACTCAACAAACCAAATTGGACGTTCAGCAAGAGCAGGAACTAGAAACATCACAAGAAGATGTTCATGATGATCTAAGCCAACAAGAAGAATAGATCCATAATATCCAGATGCCAAAGACAATAAGATATCTCAAAAATCATCCTTCAGAAAATATCATTGGAGATATAAACAAAGGGATAACCACACGAAGAGGTTTACAAAATTATTGTGCATTCTCTGCATTTTTATCATAACTTGAGCCAAAGAATGCTAAAGAAGTTGTTCTTGATGAAAGTTGGTTATAATTAATTAGATAAATCGAGACTGTTTTGGATCCATCCTTTTAGCGTGCATTGACCAATTGTCTTTTCTAGTTATGTGTCCAGATTTAGGTTGTCTATTTATTGTGTTGAAAATTTGTACGTTGTTAAAACTCTGTGATTTCAAGTTAATAAAAGACTTAGAGGCTTTTACACTTTCGGGTCTATAGTAAAAAAAAAAAAAAAAGTCCTGCGGTGGGTTGAGATGGAGGGTGGAAACGCACTTGCCCATAAACGCAGACTGGTAAAATCTATTTTGGACTTATGTTGATTACGTGGCCTTTGTTGCTTGAGTTATTAGATTCATAGAGGTGTTTTACAGCTAGTGCCCTTAAGTCATCTAGCTTGGGAGTCATTGATCGAAAGCTCGCTAATGGGTGCTCTGTTTAGCCTAAAAGTAATCAAGTACTGTATGAGTCAGAATTTACTTCATATTACTAGAACCTTTTGATCCTTTCTTGTTTTTGCGTCTTGTTCTTAATGCTTGTTATTTATGTGGGTTGCATAGTAAGCTTATTGGTTATCACAATTGACTGTGTGATCTTAATTTGGGTTATGGCTAGTTAAGATGTTTGGTCTGCACACACACACAGAATGGATCGATTACAGTCTCATGTTTATTAATAGACATTAAGCCCTCGTTTGTATGCATTGTGTCCTATTCTCAGAGGATGTTTATGACTGTGCTTAGAGGCCATAATATTAGTCTATAGGATTAGTCTTCATTCGTATCTTGCAATAATGGGTATGGATGTCTGTTAGTTTGCTTGAGGACAAGAAAAAGCTTAAGTTTGGGGGTATTTGATGAGTGAGATTTATACCTGCGAATCAGATCCTTTGTGGCTTAAGTTGTTGCATGTTTTTAATTTTTTAGTTAACTTTTATTTATATTTTGTTGTTATTATGTTTAAGTTCTATCATGCAGGGCTTTGCAGTATGTTTTCCAGCTTCCATGGGCATAATGGGCATTTTTGTTGTATTATAGCCATGAATGCAGGATACACTAAGAATCCCATGCCAGCAATCAGCCATGGCAAGTTGATAGATACTGGAAATCGGCACCCCAGCGCCAAGGACTATTGAAGAACCCATGCTGCATTGGCCGTATCAGATGGTCCTTCGTTGAAATGAAATAGACGCCTAAAAATTGCCATTACTCTTACAGCCATTACTCATCGCCTAACCTCAAAAGCCAGTACGAGGCCCCTTTTATGGAGTCGCTGTAAAGACCATCTCCGATCTTTTTAAGTTTACGTGGAAATAAGCAGCAGTACTTACTTGTTAGTTCAATGTCGCCTCATCGCCATGAAAGCTCCCGGTGTCCAAACAAAGAAAGGGCTTTAAATAACCTAAAGAGAGAGAGAAGCGAGATACTTAATATTAGCCGCATGCGATAAAAATCTCAGACAATTATCATAGTTTAGAGATAGTTATTACAGTCTTAAATTTTTAGAAGAGAAAGAAGTTGTGCTTCAAAGGAGGAACAATTATTGCATCCCACAAAAGCTCAGTAGCTACGCAGTGAAAAGAAGATTTGGAGGAAGAACACTTCAAAACAGGGGTTTTCTTATTCCAAATCTCCCATTTATTTATGTATTACTGAAAATGTGGAATGTATTGAAAATGTGTGTTAGTACCATAGATATGAACTAACTCCATTTTTAGGATTGCAATGTAACCTTTTGTTTAGCTTAATTAACTTTCTCTCCTATTTTATATAATGAATCATTTTGGAATGGGTTGTTGTATTTCGTATTTGATGACTAATTGCTTGATAGAGAAATTAGTATTGATATTAACAAAGATTGAAAAATGGATGTTTTTACCTAGCCCTTTAAATACAACAACACCTGTTATGACCATGACAATGGAATGTGTGCATAAACTGCTAATAGGATAGACATATCTCTATTTGTCTTGTGTGGCCTTGAGACTTAGCTTTATGACCTTGGCCTAGTTATTTTTACCAATAGACATATTATGATTTATCTGGCTAGGGATGTGCATTTGACCTTCGACAGAAGCTTATGCGTATTTACTATTTTCGGTTAACCATTCCTTGATTCGTTTATAATTTGGAGAGTTAGGAGATTAGGCGACGCATTAGAAAAATTGTAATCCTATCTTGACTTCCTAGCACAACTACTTCTCTTATTCTTACAGTTTTAATCATATAGCTTAACCAACCATCTTATTTCACTTGTTTAGATAAGATAGTAATGACTTTACCTTAGTATTTGTTTATCTCTTAAGACTTTGTCCTCGTGGGTTCGACACTCATCTTATCATTATATTACTTGTGGACCGCGTATGCTTGCGTGCGATTTGGCAATAGCGAAACCGACCAACAAGTATTACAGGGATAAAATTGATGATAAACTTTTAAATCATAGAAGATAGTAGATATCATGCTCTGCTTGACTCTTCTAATGGATTGCTTGTTTCGCTGCAATTGTTGACCTAAAACTTGTTGTCTATTGTATTCTATCAGTTTAACACTGTTGAAGGCTAACGATAATTTATTCTGCATTATCTTAGTCATAATATTTCTTACTGGCTAGTTGAGCTCACCCTTTTCTTTCATTGTTCTCTTCAGGAAATGAGAATATAGCTGGGACGAGTCGAGGAATGGAGTGATAGTCCAGGATAAGTGGCTATAGTAGTCCTCACTATTCTATGAAATAGTGTGATAATAATTGTAATGAGGACTCCATTGAGTGTGGATATTGTCTAAAAGACAATATTCGTGTTAAAACTCTTAGTTATGTTTTGTCGTATTTTACACGACAGTTATATAAAAGAAGTTTGTAGTTGTATTATGTACCATGTATTTGGCGACCCAAGATGGATAATGTATACCTGTTTTGGGGGCGTCACATATGATTTTAAAAGATAAAAGGTCCATAATTTTATATTTTAGAACGAAGGTAACGTAATTTAAAAAATTATAAATTTTGTTTATAAAATTTTATATTTTAGAACGGAGGTAACATAATTTAAAAATTATAAATTTTGTTTATAAAATTATAAAAGGTAAAAGATTGTTTTACTTAAGTTATTGGGTCTCTGTAGTAATTTTTTATTATTATTACGACTTTTTGTTATATGAACTTTATAAATCAAATAATTAACTTAATTATATTTCATGAGCCTTTTGAACTTAATTACTGCAATTACACTTTGAAATAAAAGAAAATATGATCATAGAGCCATTACCACAAATATATTTAATAATTTTAAATGTCAATTCAGTAAACTTTGTACATATCGAAAATAGAGTTATATTCTTTTGAAACATACTATTTTAAATATATTCTATATTTCTATACTAAATATTAACTAATCAACTTTAAAGACTAGACATCATACTTTAGTTTTAATTTTTTTCAATGTATTTTTCTTTAAAAAATGTTGTCATAGCTGAACAAAAATATTGGATCAGCCCGGCCTGTTTGTTTGTTTATTTTTTGATAATGTTGGGTTTCTAATAGTAGTCGATCTCAAAATGTTCTCTTTTAAATCACTGCAACAATTGCCGGAGTTGATCAGCCTCTGTTTGTGTGTATATGTGTTCAGATTATAGAATTTTAAAACTTAATTTTTCATAAATTATGAAATTATTTATTTATTTTTTGGATAAATTTCCTTACATTATATCTAGAGTTCTATAAGTTTTTCTTCATATTAGTACGATATTATACTAGAGTTTCATAATGTTTTATATATTATATATATGTAATTTAATGTTTATTTTTTAAATAAAAATTTTAAATTCCTTTGTGAGAGGTTCTAGAGCGATAGTATAAATATGATGGGAATTTTAAGTAGAATACTATAATTTAATTTAATTTTTTTTTGTGTGTAATTTTATGGGTTTTTAGATTGGGCTAACCTATATAGGCCTGGATTCCTAGGCCCATACAAAGCTCATGTAGTTGCTTTTTCAGCCCTCACATTTAAATAAATTACCCATCTCCCCGCCTTCAGTCTCCTGACGAAATGAAATTTGGAACAGTCCACTGTGTGTAGGGTTCTTTCCACACTTCAAAGCTCCCCTACGTCTCTCTTCCTCTCTCTAAAAACTCAGGTAATTCTCTATCTACATCAATTCACTGTATTTTGAGCTTTCCATTTGGAAGCTCTTCTATGCAACATTTATATGTGTAATTGAGCACCATTAATCTCGAAAATTAATAACAATCTTCAATTTACTCCTTTTGGTTCACTCTTTTTTGTTTTAATTAGTATTTGTGTGTGTGTGTGTTTGTAAACAATGGAAGTTTGCATTCAGCTGAATCTATTATTACTAGATGTATTTTACTTGTTTGGTAATAGGGTTTTATACTTGGGGCTCTTTGCTAAGTAGGTATTAGGAAACTGTTAGAAATGACGAAAGTTTTAATCTTTTTGTATTATGCTGTTTTCTGTTTGTATGAGATATAAAAATTTGTTGGAGTTCAGTCTAATTTATATATGTTCAATTGGTTGAAGGGGTTTTTGAATTTATGTGGAATTGAAATATTTCTTGCTAATTATCTTAAATTTCAAAATATAAAATTCACCCATAACAGGGATCAAGTCATTCTCATTCATTCCTGGTTTTCCGGGTAAGAAAGATTTCTAGGCCCCATATACCTTTGGCCTATAGCGCAAATATACCTTTTTTTGTTTGTTTTTTGGGGTTGGGAGGGGGTTGCTTAATACCTGGTTAGGATTTATATTGAAGAAATAAGTGCCAAATGCAGCAATAAAACTCTTTAGTTTTCTCATAAGTTACCTTTCAATTTCATTGTAACTAACATGATTATGGGAGCACGTGCAGACAAATATATGTTTAGGTTCCTGTGAACTATGCTGTCCTGCAACTAAATTAGGGCAGTTTTCCAATCTAATGATGTTCTGTGAAGTACTGAAGTCTGAAGTACTTTGGCACATATTTTTTTTGATGGATTGTAACAGTTGGTGATTACCTTGTTCAGATAATATATTTTTGTTATATGGTGACAGAAAAAGAAACCATAGCATCTTAGCTAGAATTTTTAGTTACTAAGTTTTTCCAGATGAGATGTATCTGCTATGTGGATATTAATATGATTCATTGCCTGGTTAGCCATGTGAGGATCATAAATTATACTCAAAATAACCTTGTGTTGAGTCTCTAAGTTTGACTTTGTTTATTGTAGATATATATAATTGGGCTGGTGAACTTCTTCAACACTATGCATGCAGTTAGGGGAGGCTGGGTTGGGCAAACATTTGCTCTTTCTAAGAGCAATGATTATGGAGGGAGGAAGTCACGCATTCGGCGTTCAAAAGAGGAGAGGAAGGCAATGGTCGAGTCTTTTATAAAGAAGTATTCTCTTGATACTTCCTTTTGCTTTAATTCTTCTACTAAGTGTGGTTGATGTTAATCTAATTTACTAGTAACTACAGACATCCAATTATTCTTTGTTTTTTTAATTTGCATATCCACAATATGAACTGAAGTCCCTGTTCAAAATAAAATGTTTTCTTTACTGATATTTTATTTTTCCTCTTCTAGTTCAGCCAATTGGCTGTGATATTGATAGTTTAACAAGCACAGTGGTGTGGGAAATGTTACTTTGGATCTTTCATGGACGTGCTTTGACCTAAGAACTAGCTTGTTGAATATTACTAATGATCTTGTAGAATGCACCTCTATCATAGACTGATAGAAGTAAATGCCTGTTGGAAGTTTAGAATGTTGTATTATGCTAAATAACCCGTGATTATAAATGTTGATGAAAGTCTTTACATATGAAGTTTCAACAGACTTTTAGCCAGCACTTCTATTTCAAAATATAACCTAACTAAAATAGAGTTGGACAGTTTTTTATACTATATCTTATTTGATTTTGTACTCTATTTGTTTGCTGAGAACATCATGATTTTGAATCCTGTCCTTTTCTCTACTTTATGAATCACATTTCTCTTATTTTCTCTTCGTTTTTCCCACTTTTGAACTGAATCCATCAGCATGACCAGCTTTTGACTTACTATTGACAAGTGACACCTTCAATGTTTAAATAGCATATAACGACATAGTTTTTGGTGTTACACGATGGCGAACTGACTAGCATGCTGCATTCTGCTCATTAGTTTGTATCTATACATAGTTGCCACACACCGATGATGTAGGACAAATTATAAACTGAATTCTATAATTGATTGATGTATGAATAAATCTAGAATCTAAACTTTACGCTTAAATTTTAGGGTTTAGAGTTTCAACTCAGCATCTATTAACTCTAGAACATATCTCCATGATATAAGAAAAGCTGATAGTAATTATATATCTAGAATAATTTCCCAAGGAGCCTTACATCAGTATTTATAAACAAAACAACCCTAAATTGAACTTGGAGACTAAAAAGACAAAAATAACCCAACTAACTAAAACAATTGATTAAAATACCTTAACTAATTAAAACAAGTCTATAATAATGAAATAAACAAAATAAATAAATAAGGAAACTAAATCATCGATCCCCATCATCTCCCCGACTGAGAAAAATTCGACTATGTCGAAATGAAATCTTCGTAACACGCCAACAATGCCGGATCAATGCGATGAAACTCGTCCCTACCAATTCACGTACAGTCACTGTCAGGCTTGCCACGCCACTTAACCAAAAACTGGCGATATCCTCCGCGCCTAGTCGACACAAACCTCTCATCCAAAACATCCTCAATACCATCTGCTGTAGACTGTGAAGTAACAAGAGGAGGTGCAGGGAGAACAGGTAAAGGAGGAACAAGTACAGGCTCAACAAGGTTATTAGATGAAGAAGTAAAAGCTGGGGTCAACGGAGTAGAAGGTCCATGATATGGAGTAAGATCAGACACATTAAATACAGGACCAATACCTATATTACTAGGAAGATCCAACTCATAAGCATTAGCACTAACCTTCTTTTTAACACGAAATGGACCCATTCGCTTAGCATGCACCTTTTTCCATGTACCGGGAAGTAACCTCTCGACACGGTGTCGAAGCTTCACCTGATCATTCTCATTGAACTCTTGGTACCTGTGATGAACATCTGCAGTAGACTTATAATTTTCATTGCTCAAATTAATTTTTTGTCTTATCTCAGCATGCAAATCATGAATATGTTGTGCAAAAGTCTGAGCAGACTCACTAGATCTATATACAGGTGGAAGAGGAACAAGGTCAATAGGTTTTCTAGGCTGATAACCAGTGTAAATTTGAAAAGGACTCGCCCCAGTAGAGCGATTAACCGAACTATTATAAGCAAACTCAGCCATAGGCAAAACTCTATCCCAACTAGACACGTGATCTCCTATAAGGCATCTCACCAAACCACCTAGACTCTTATTAACTACCTCAGTTTGATCATCAGTCTGTGGGTGATAGGCAGTGGAAAACTTAAGTTTGGTATTTAGTTTCTTCCATAGGGTTTTCCAAAAATAACTCATGAATTTAAATCCCTATCAGAAACTATAGATAAAGGCATACCACGTAGCCTCACAACCTCACTAAAGAAAATTGATGCAATGTGTGAAGCATCATCAGTTTTGCTGCATGGAATAAAATGTGCCATTTTAGAAAAACGGCCCACAACATCAAAAATAGAATCATGACCTCTAGGAGTCCGCAGTAACCCCAAGACAAAATCCATGCTAATATCCTTCCTAGGAGCATGGGGTACCGGCAAAGGCATATATAACCCCGTGTTTTGCTTCCTACCCTTAGTGGTTTGACACGTGCGACACTCGGAAACAATACGAGCTACATCCCTCTTGAGGCACAGTCAAAAGAACCTATCCTCCACAATCACAATGGTCTTATTACGACCAAAATGGCCTGCGATCCTTCCCGCGTGCAACTCCCAAACTAGATGGTCACGCATAGACGTGCTAGGAATACACAAACGGGTGCCCTTAAAAAGATATCCATCATGGATACGAAAGTCGCCTGAGGGTGGTCCATTAGGATTCTGTAGGGCACTATATGTCTCTCTAAAGTCAGGACAAGAAGGATACTCATGGATAATACGCTCAAACCCAATAACCTTCACACTCAAAGTGTTAAGGAGAATAGATATCCTACTCAACGCATCAACGGTTTTGTTCTCTACCCCTCGACAATGCTTTAGGATAAAAGAATAATCCTAAAGAAACTCAACCCACTTAGCGTGTCGATGACCCACTTCTGGGAGTTTATATACTGAAGTGCCTGATGATCGGAGTATAGCACAAACTCCTTAGGCAACAAATAGTGTCTCCAATACCTAAGTGCCTGAACTACAACATAAAACTCTCTATCATAGGTAGAATACCTTTGTCGTGCCTCATTTAGTTTCTCACTAAAGAATGCAACATGATGACCCTCTTGACTAAGTACTCCCCCTATTCCTACGTCGGAAGCGTCACATGCTATCTCAAAAACCTTGTTAAAATCACGGTAAGGCGAGGGGCGTGGTGCTGCAACTTGTCCTTAATCTCCACAAAGGCTTTTGCAGTCGATTTAGACCAAACAAACTCCCCTTTCTTTAAGCAATCGGTGACAGGAGCCATAATGGTACTAAATTCCCTAATGAACCTCCTGTAAAAAGTAGTAAGTCCATGAAAGCTTCGAGCTTCATGTATATTAGAAGGTTCTGGCCACTCTTTAATACCTTTGACCTTTTCAGGGTCAGCAGAAACCCCATTTTTGGAGACAACAAACCCGAGAAATATGACGGATTCTTACACGAAGGAACACTTTTTCAAATTAATATAAAGTTTTTCACACTGGAGAGCGGATAGAATTTGGCGCAAGTGAAGTAAGTGTTCCTTTCGGGTGTGACTATAAATGAGGATGTCATCAAAATAGACCACTAAAAACTTGCCAATAAAAGACCGCAACACCCGATTCATAATTCTCATAAAGGTGCTAGGTGCATTGGTTAGACCAAAGGGTAGGACTAACCATTCATAAAGGCTTTCACTACTCTTAAAGATAGTTTTCCATTTGTCTCCTTCGCGGATGCGGACTTGGTGGTATCCACTCCGTAGATCTATTTTGGTGTACACACGAGCTTCGCTCATCATGTCTAACATGTCATCAAGCCTAGGTATAGGAAGAAACCTATACTTAACTGTAATTTTATTGATAGCTCGACTATCACAACACATCCTCAAACTTCCATCAGCCTTAAAGCTTGTACCGCACAAGGACTAAGACTCTCGCGCACAAAACCCTTGCTCAACAAATCACCTACTTGTTTTCGCATCTCCTCTTGTTCCTTGGGGTTCATCCTATAATGGGGTAGGTTAGGTAAAGAAGACCCCGGTACAAGGTCAATAGCATGTTGGATATCCCTAAGAGGTGGTAATCCGCTAGGCAATTCACTAGGCATCACATCAGCAAACTCATGGAGAATCTACCTAACATAACTAGATTCAACATTGCTACTATTCTCAGGAACGTCCCTAACCTCTCTAGCCAAAACAACGTACACAACCTTCTCCTCATTCACACTTTTCTCAAAGACCTTTTGACCCAGGATATGGAGATATTTGGATTCTTGTGTAGGCGTATTATTTTCTTTTGGTTGACCCTTGGGAGACACTCATTGGTTTCACGGTATTTGAAGTAATCTTTAAACGTGTGTGTGAACACATAAGTATTCGATTTCCCATAATGGGTCACATCAAGATCATATAGCCAAGGTCGCCCTAAAAGAATGTGTGCAACATCCATAGGAAGGACATCACACCAAACTTTTTCCTCATATCCCTTAAGGTGGATCGGCACTAAACACGTATGTGTCACAGTAATAGATGTCTTGTTGACCCAAGAAACATTATAAGGCTGGGGGTGTGGTTCCGCCTTTAACTTCAATCGTTCCACAGCTATCTTGGTCCATCAATGATTAGCTTGGAGGAGATTCCTCCACCTCTGCTATATGTTTGAAATATGTCGGTTCTCTTCCAATCTTCTTCCTTGTTAGGACTAACGAAGTTGCAACTCATAACGTTTGAGGATTGATCAACTTATTCAAGGTGTGCATTCGCTTCTTCATCCTCCACTTCACCTTCCCTCGCCTCATTTTCCTCACCATGCCCTTCATTAACCACTCCCACTCGGTGTTTGTTAGGACATTCAAAGAACTTGTGGCCAAGCTCTTTACAGGAGAAACACCTATCCCTGCCAGTAGGTTTGGGTACTGGAGTACCCTTCCCTAGTCTAGGGTCCCGATTTGGTCCACTCACGGTGTTATTAGCCCTAAAATTATCTTGAGGTGTGGAAAAGACCTACTTGTGGGGGCGTGACGTCCGATAGAATTGGCACGAATAAGGGTCACTCTTCGAAAAGAGGATCTTTTCACATTGTATTCCTGATCTAAGGCGGCCTGGTAAGCATCATCTAGGCAAGTGAGTTGGGTTGGGAAAATTTGGAATTTAATATCATCTCTCAACCCATCCTTAAACCTAATGATGGTCAATCTCGTCTCCTCAACTAGCTCACAACGCTCCATTAGCTCCCTATACCTACCAACATATTCAGAGACAGACAGATTGCCTTGCTTCAGATTTGTCAATTGTTCAAGCATCCTATCCTTGTGACCAGTGGGTACGTGCTTTCATTTCTGCCCAGTGCCTAATAGGTGGATCCCTCAAACGCTTGATGTCTCTCTTAACACTAGCCTAATACAAACTTGCTTGTTTAATTAATTTCATTTTGGCAAAGTGAATTCTACGCTCATCGGACATGCCGTACCAATCGAAAAATTTATCCATACTGGACAACCAATCAAGGAAAATATTAGGATCAGACCTACCATCAAACTCAGGTGCATCGACCTTAATTTTTCTAGTGTCATCATCATACCCTCGGCCATCAGGGTCGACATTCCTAGGTCCACGGTACCCATAATCTCTATTACGTTCACCATACCCGATGCCTCGATGTCTACGGTCTTGTCTCTCGGGGTAATCAATATTTTGAGGCTCAAGGTTTTGATACTCAATATTTCTAGGCTCAAGATGGTCCCTTTGCCTATTCAGCTCAGCCTCTCCCTCAGGTATATCTTAAGTAATGGGAATGTCATCATTTCCCGCATTTTTCCCTATAGGCTCAGGTAAATGTTGTGTTCGTTGCTCAACAACTCGAACCCTCCCAGTTAACATGATAAGTTCCTCAGACCTATCATCCATGCGGGTTTCTAAATTAGCCATACGATTTTCCATACTAGCCATTTTAATAAGTAGGAGGTCTAGTTTATCGTTCATTGAATTAATAATATTATCATAAATATCAAACTTAATTTAGGTATATCGTAGTTTTCGAATTAAATCCTGTATGAAATAGAAAGGCTGTGGTTACGAACACCATAAAACATTTCATTACATGATAGATAATAAATATAATCATCTTATTTAAGTCTAGCTATTACATAAGATAAAATATAAACTTATTCTAGTAGATAACCACAAACTTTTCTTTCTCCTTTTGTTCTCGGCAGAGCCCTCCGGTCGATCATACTAAACCGAAAACATTTAAATTAAGCAAGGATGAGCATTTGAGTGCCCAAAGAAGTAATAACAATTATAAATATTAGTCGAAATGATTAAATGTTTTCTTTGACTTCCTTCTACAACAAATCAAAAGTTGTGAAGTAATCAACCGATAATAATAACATAACAACTCTCTATCAAATTTCAAAATCACAGATCGACTATAAGTAGGGTTAAGGTGACATACTATGAACATTATTTTTCATTTTCGAATGGGTTTAACAGAACTTCATCTCGCAAAACCGCCATAACTTACGGACACGAGGGTGATCCGCCTAATGTGCCCCTCAGATTGATCAATACTACATGCAAGAACGATATTATCATTCACTCCGCCGCTTTGGTATAAAAATTTTCCCATGTTCGGATGTTCATGATAGTCCGAATCCAAACCAAAGCAATTTGATTGGATACAAAAGGTTTTATCTTATTCAATGATATTTTCAATCTGTGGTTCAGGGGCAAATAGTTTAGCTTATATATATATATATATATATATATATATATATATATATATATATATATATATATATATATATATATCAACATGTGATTGAATATAATGATCATCCAAGTGGGGACACTCAGTATAACCATATTAACGAATGTAATATATATCCTAATTACCATATACTAACATGTTGATGAACAATGATCTGATATAGAATATATCATAATAGGGTTAATAATTTAGCATAATAATAATATAATTTTCAAACTTTACTCATGTCCATCAGATAAAGGAAATGCAAAGGTAGGATACTATTCGGTCTCACGCTTATAATACGTAACTTAGTTTTATCTTTTATACCATGACCTATCATTAATAAGATCATTCGATCGATTAGAATAACATACTATAACACATAAGACCGCTTATTGTACCAAAGACATAACCTAATCACATGGCACACATGTTTCACAAACCATTAAATCACAAATAAACACATATACAATCAAACTATCTAAGTCCAGATTAATTTCAAAGACACGTTATTGTACCGACCACAGATTTCGGCACTTATCGAGTCTAAAACTCTATTCAATATTCTTAATATTATTCTCGACAACCTAAGTATCACCATACTATTTTTCATAAATTTCATAATAATTTTCAAATAATTATTATAATTTATCATTAATTTTCAAACACCTAATCATTATAAAATGATTTAAACATCAAATAATTCTATCATCAATAATATTTAAATAATATCAAACTATTAATGAAACCATTACAAAATATTAAAGTTATTTATAATAACTCAAAATATTTTTAAAACATTTATATTACCTCAAATGATTTTTAAAACATTTAAAATATTTTTAAATAACTACCATTAATATTAAAATATTAATGTACTATTCCTCAAAATATTAAAAGTCATTAAGTATAACTTAAAAAATATTTTAATTCATTTATATCCTTTTTAAATGATTTTAAATCAATAAAACCATTTTTAAACTATTTATTTAATATAATAATTAAATAAATTTAATATCATTAATGTTAAATAAATATCATTAATATTAAATAAATAATATTTTTCATGACAAAATATCAAAAGTTATATTTTATAACTTAAAATATTTTTATAACCTTTAAATCATATTTATATAATTTTTAAATCATTAATTCTATTTTTCATAATTTATTTAATACATTTATTAAATAACTTAAATATCATTAATATTATTTAATTAATGAAATTCATCACAAAATATTAAAAATAACCTAAAATATTTTCTTATAATATAGTATAATTTTAAATGATTTTTCAAGTATTAAATCATTTTTAAGTAATTTATTTAATATTATAATTAAATAAATTAAATACCATTAATATTCCAAAAATAATAAATATTAATGAAATATATTCAAAATAATTAAAAACTCATTTTTAGACTTTAAAATAATTTTTTTAGAATTTATTTTGTATTTTTAATAATTAAAAACTATTTTTCTCTATTTATTAAATAAAAATAATAATTTTCATAAATAAAACTGTCATTAAAGGGCCCTATAGCTTATAAAAGACTGTCGCTATAGGTGTTCTTCAATCGAACTGTATATTCAAACCAAGTTAACAGGTTGCTAGGTTTGACCAAGGTTTAATCTATGCTCTAGTTATGTTCTGGGCTTCCAATTGTGTTAATTATGTAGTATAAGTGTAATACTACAATTACCAATCAATATCATGGTCAAAACATAATACCACAGAAAGATCTAAGCTACAGAAAATGATGTCGAAATGCTCGAGTTTCGGGTTGCCCAGAAACTCAAGCAGTTTCAAGGGTCCTACTTTCGATCCTTATAACTTTCACTTCAGATCTAATTTGTGTTCTTTAAAGCTTCAAACTTGTAGTCGAGATGTCAAAGGACAACTCTATAACAACATAGTAGCCTAACAACATTACCAACTCAAGATTTGAGCGGCCAATGTATCGGGGTTATTAATCGTTCTTCACGCTCGGTTTTCCAGATTTCGTCAAGAACAGTTGGTCAATGATACTTTGACCAACAATAACTTTGATTCTATGTGCATTCTGGGTAAACTAAAGGCTTAATTATGTACTCCTTATACCAGACTACAAGAATCAAACAACAACATAACTAAAACGCTAATATACTGCAAGATCAAAGGCTCAGAATATGTTGTCAGACGAGATCTGGGTTTCGGGTTGCAAAAAAACCGGCCCACGACCGGTCAACGCAGCTTTGATCGCTTATAAGTTATGATCTAGACATGATATGACTGCTTCAAGTTGCAGAACAAAGACCAAATAACACACTACAAGTACAACCATTTAAACAACCAAAACTATAAACAGGTAAAGATCTATGGGGTCTGACATTTGGTTGTCAGACCACATATTTTCAGTTTTCCAGATTTTTAAAAACTTCTATTTTGAGCATCTAGATGTTATGGATCTGGGATATTATAACTCAGATCACTAATATATACTACATACTACATATTTAAACATAAAATCACATCTAACATCAAATCTAAGGATTTCTAGAATTAGGGTTTATACCTCATGAATGCTAAATTTTTGAATTTGATCCTGGATGTTTGATCCTGGCAAGCTAACACGTGATCTTGGCTTAGCTTATTACTCACTCTCACTCTACAATTTCGGATGGGAGAGAGAGAGAGAAGGTTTGGCTAGCTTGAAAAGTAAAAGTAAGTGAATTTTGCTTACTTTTTAACTTTGATCTTAGGTTCAATGTATTTATAGGATGCTAGATGGCTGGTGATTGATGATTAAAGTGGGTTTTACTAGACCACATGTCTATCTAGAGTTGTTCACCAACTCCCTACTAGGGTTAGATCTACACTCCACCTTATTAAAGTAATCAAAAGGGTAGTTTGGTCATTTGACTTATAAAGTGCATGGCAATTTGGTAACTTCTCACACCTATTAGGTTTTTAACCCTAAGGGTTTGACCCTAGGGTTTCATAAGCTCTAAATTTAGAATTGTGTATTAAGGGCAAATATGGAAATCTTAGTTTCTAAAATGTTGATTAGGGTTCCCTAATTACACTAAATTTCCTAGTCATCTAGGGTTTGTAAATTAGCCTTATAATATATTAATTACTACTAATCTTGCTAAATTAAACCTAGGGTTTATAACTTAGCAATTAGGGTTCTAATTTAGTAATTAGGGTTTCTAGATATCAATTAGAGTTTACCTAACTGACAGTAAACATAATGAGGGTCATTAATTACATAACCCACAACTTAACAAATCTTACAGTTATAACTAACTTTGTACTATAGTTATCAGTAATACTAGGGTTTGTACTGTTCTACTATAACTGATCTATAAATTAACATTCCACACATCAGGCATATCTATATCACTGAAATATAAATAATATTATATTAGTATTCTCATCCCTTATTCAAAATCCGGGCTTTTGCCCAGGAGTTAGTGCACAGATAGGTGATAGAGTCTTTCCGAACTAGGGTCAGATCAACCTAAAGCAAGCGCCAGCATTCTCAAGTCACTTACCGGTGCTTTCACTTCCAGAGTGAGTAAGGGAAAGCTAAGGAAGGGCTCGGTTCATCCTACCTTTTAGGTCCAACTGCTCAGATAGTCCAATCGGTTAGAATAAGCGGATTTAAGGCTGGCTTCCTCCTTCCCTCTTGCAGAAGGAACGAACACATTAACCTCTTGCTCGAACAGGCTTTGCGAAAGCCTTTTCTAGAACAGGGAGGCATTTAGTTCCTTTGGTTTGGAAGCGAGACAGATGTTGGGAAAGGCAAGTCCTCGGTCTTTACTTTATAGCCAGGGGCTAGGCCATTGCTTGTTGGAGCTTTCGAAACTAGCTAAAATGCTTGAGTAAATAGTAAAGAAAATGCTTTCCATGAAAGTTCGTTCGTTCCTAAGCTTGAGAGCCAGGTGAGTTAGCTAGGGAAATGGGCGTACCACTGATTCTGGTCAAATTTTGATTCCGTGGGACATTGATCCAAAGCTAGTCAGTCCTATAAGGGCTCAGTCTGATCCTGAAGTCCTTTCTAAATCTGCCTTTCTTTCGGCAAGGGATACCAATTACGCTTTTGAATGCGGGCTAGCCAGAGCCAACTACTCTTGAGGAACTGGACCTCTTTGCATTTCAAGCAGCTTCAGGAAGGGGGGGCAGCTAGGAAGGAACCAGGCGCATTCATAAGTTTCTGTTGTATTAGCGTACACCCGTTAAGCAAGACTCCTTGAAAGCAGTGATCAAGTCAAGGTCTGATGGTAATTCCTGATCGAAGAGCAACCGTGGATGTGGATCGAAGAAAAGCTGACCGTAAGAACCCATGCTTTCTCTAACCGAGAATGGTGCCTCAAGGACCCGAAGTAGACTTTCCTCAACTACGGAATTGATGACTTTCTTCGGATGGATGGCACTCGGACTCTTTCATCTGACGACGTAAAAGAAGCCTGCCCTCAAGCTATTCCGCTCTACCCAATATTCCACGATATCACTTTCTCGTCCCCAGCTAGTTCTGTTCTTCCCGATTATTAGTCTTCCGGCTATATATAGGATTGAGAACTTCCTCCTATGACTCTTCAATAGAGGAAACAATCTCGAACTCAAAATTCTTCCTTGGCTAGTCGGCCCTCAACCCCGAGAATAGTAGGTTGGAATCTCCTATACTACGGCACTTTTCGAGTAGGCTGTATGTACCGGCTCTCCTGGGCGAATAGTAGAAAGAAATGCACTCTGCAAATTGGGGGAGCAGCAGAAGGCCTTCCATCGAACCAACAAATAAAGAGATAAGGGCCATATTTACCAAGCAATTTCAAATATCCACCTACCTATTGATCGGAAGAGACCAACCAGGGATAGCAAGGGCGGGTCGGGATAGGAAGCTTTATTCGGGCTATTCGATCGATTGATTGATCGAAGATTATTACATACAGAATTTCAAAAGGGCAGGTGAAGCTTCAAGTCGATCCCTGGGTTATGCTTTCATTGTTGATTAACCACCATCCGCAATAGTCACAGGGGCAGATGCAGAGATAGCAGCAATAGATTCCGTAGTGAATCCGATTTTTTCACTGTAGCTAGGGCGATAGAGCCCGTTGTTTACCTTGAATCAGATCCGAATCTAGCAGCAGTAGCATGGGTTTATGCCGCAGAGGCAGGGGTAGAAAGCACACGTAGTAAAGAGAACATCCCTTCTGGGTAAAGATCCAAAGCTACCGGGTGTAGATCGACTCTCGAGAGCCATATCCTGTAGCTTACCTTGTACGGTTAATGGATCCACCGGTACGAGTACCATTTGCCTGCCCTCATTCCCGAGTCGCATTAGCACAAGCCACGAGCGAGCAGCAGGTTCGCGATTTCCAAGTTCTCGTTATTAGAAGTCAAAGCCCTAGAGCACGGAACTATAAATCCTAGAAGTCACTTGCACTTTTTCTTACCGGACGAGCTAACCTAACGAGCTTCCCTTCTACTACCGGAAAGAGGAGTTTACCACCGCCTACGCCTACATATTCCACTCACTCTATCCTCTTTGATCCTATTCCAAGGCGAGGGAACGGGACTTCCGCTTTTTTATGGTAGTTAGTCTTTTAATCGGGGTCCGTGACGCCTAAAGTCTTATAGTTTATGGTCCTAATCAGAGATGGGTCTGCCCTCAAAAAGAGTGACAGATGGATAGACCACACCTTTGACAGCCCTTGGCTGGTTAAGACCAAAGCAAAGGGCTGCACCAAGAAACAATTACCTTAGACTCCCCCGTGCGGTCTCCGCTCCTTCGTCGCTCCTATAGTAGTAAGCCTATACCTGCACTCGTTCGTATTGACATTGGCTGATTGAATCAATGAGGGAAAGCCGGGATTTGTGAACGTTCACTGAAATGGGGCAGCTATCTCAACTCCTAGGTATAGTAGTACTCGCTCGAATCTAATCTATAAGAGGAAGGCTGTCAAATAAGCCAAGCAAGGCTAAGAAGAAGCATAAAATGAGACAGTGCAGTCATGATAGTACTGTACCTGAAAGTGGGCAGTGATGAGAGTATGAATAACTGTACCAGAGAGCCGACAGGCTAAAGTACAGTACCGGTGCTTTCCGCTCCTCTCCCGTTGGTCGCTCGTTAGAACTCGCGCCTCTATCTAGGCCAACATTCAGTATAAGAGATAACTGCACCCTCCTATCTTCCTCTACCCCGCTCGACCAAATAGAATATATAGGATCGGAAAGTCGCAATCAATGAATCAACCAGTTCATCGATTTCAGTCTTTCAGTCTGAGTTCAGTTCCGGGCTACTGTAGCTAATCCTCTTTCTACTGTTGCTAGTTCTTGCTAGTCGGAAGTTCTAGCAGCTAGTAGAGGAAAGGAATCTAAAAGATCCTCCGCAAAGAAGAGCTAACTTCTAACTCCCAGCTACCGAAGGAAGAAGGGAATTCTAGAGGAAGGGGAAGAGTTCGTACAGGCTCGGAATTCTATTCATAGGAAGAAGTAGGTAATGCAATTAAAGGAAAGCTATATGGAATGGCCCTTTCTCTTCTTTCCTTCTCGTATAGCTGGAAAACTGAGTCTTTTCTAAAGGCTTTCCCCGCAGGAGATGAGATTTGATAAGATCGGATTTCCTTTCCTCAGGAACTACTAGAAGTAGAGGAACTGGAACAAGAAGAACAACTAATTTCATTACCTTTCCCGAAGAAAGAATAAAAAGAAAATGGCACATCTACAATGGAAATAAAGCAATAAACTAGATGCATCTAATGGGATGCACGCAGAGAGGAGACTGTGGGACTGTCTCCAAAGAGCTGGTTGTGAATAGGAATTCATTATTGTGAGTAAGACTCCCTTCCTCGATTCCTCCTTCTCCCGGTTTCACTCCCTTGAACAGGAACTAGAGAACAG